>PVIH01006284.1:0-112934 GCA_004025045.1 Sigmodon hispidus | reverse complement strand
GTGTAGATGTACCACAGTTTGTTAATCCATTCTTCAGTTGAGGGACATCTAGGTTGTTTCCAGGTTCTTGCTATTACAAATAATGCTGCTATGAACATAGTTGAGCTAATACCTTTGGAGTGTGAATGTGCCTCTTTAGGGTATACACCCAGAAGTGGTATTGCTGGGTCCTTGGGGAGATTGATTCTCAATTTTCTGGGAAACCTCCATATTGTATTCCAAAGTGGCTGAACAAGCTTACAATCCCACCAACAATGGAGGAATGTTCCCCTCGCTCCGCATCCTCTCCAGCATAGGCTGTCATCTGTGCCTTTTATCTTAGCCAATCTAACAGGTGTTAGGTGGTATCTCAAAGTTGTTTTGATTTGCATTTCTCTGATGGCCAAAGATGAAGAGCACTTTTTCATGTGCCTTTCAGCCATTCGTAGTTCCTCTGCTGAGAATTCCCTTTTTAGGTCTGAACCCCATTTTTTGATAGGGTTATTCAAGGTTTTGGAATCTAAATTATTGAGCTCTTTATATACCTTAGAGATCAGTCCTCTGTCACTTGTAGGGTTGTTGAAAATCTTTTCCCATTCTGTAGGCTGGCGTTTTGTCCTATTGACAGTGTCCTTGGCTTTGCAGAAGCTTCCCAGCTTCAGGAGATCCCACTTATTGATTGTTGGTCTTAGTGTCTGTGCCACTGGTGTTATATTTAGGAAGTGGTGGCCTGTGCCAATTTGTAGAAGTGTATTTCCCACTTTCTTTTTTATCAAGTTCAAAGTGGTTGGGGTTAAGTTGAGGTCTTTGATCCACTTGGATTTGAGTTTTGTGCATGGTGACAGGCTCGGATCTATTTGCATTTTTCTACACACTTCCTTTCAGTTATGCCAACACCATCTGTTAAATATACTATCTTTTTTCCATTGAATGTTTTGGGCCTCTTTGTCAAAAATCAGGTGTTCATAGGTTTTTGGGTTAATGTCTGGATCCGAGAGAGGATTTTCTAAATTCCTTAAGTGCTATTGAAATCAAGAACCTATACTAATAGAGTCAAGCATGAGCAGACAGTTTTATTCCAAGACAGGCAGACCACTGCCGAGATAGATGATGGGATTCCATTTGCTAAACTGAGATATGGAACCCTACCCAGTTGTAAAAAAGAAAAACACAGATTCTGGCAGATCATATTTTAGTGGAGGAAAATAGTCACCAGCTTATCATTTTTCTGAGAAGGGAATTGTGAAAATGGTATATGGAGAAATAGAGCAATATAGAGAAAGCTGAAAAAGTCTCACAGGTTTCCATATTTTACTATACTCAGCCAGGCCAAACATTACCATCCAAATATGTACTAGAGGTTAGCCAGGCCAAACATTACCATCCAAATATGTACTAGAGGTTGTAATGCTTAGTGTTCATCATTAACTTGACTGGGTTCAGAATCACCTAAGAAACACACCTCTGCATATGTCTCTGAGCATATTTCCAGACAGTTCTAACTGAAGAGGTAAAACCCATCCTGAATGTGAGTTGCACCATGGGCAGGGAACATGGAATCAGAAGGGAAAATGGAGAAATCCAGACTAACTCTAGACTTCATCTTTGCTTCCTTGCCAGTGCAGGTGTTTTGCAGCATCTTTTTACTCTTGGTGGTACATCTACATGCATATCCTGCATCCATGGCTTCCCTTGCATATGGACTATATCTCTGGACCCAGAGCCAATATCATTCATTCTTTAAGTTGCTCCTATATGATGTTTTGTCATGGCCATAAAAATATTTCCTATTCCTATATATTACATACTTAAATTTTTTGTTGTCAAAAGAATACAGTCAGGGCATTAACATTTTGTGTGCCACATGAACAATTTATGGTGTATTAGTGCTCGTGAACAAATTCCAATGTTCATGAGTTACATTTTGGGATATTATCTTTATGGAATCACTTTTTATGAACTTCTACTTTGGGAAACTTGAAGTAGAAGAGAAAGATATTTTGAACATCCAACCTTTTATCTATAAAAATGGAGTGTTCATCCAATAGGCTGTCTGAAGCTCAAAAAGATTCATCTTTGCATACTGGGCCATCCTCAGTACTCAGTCCCTCCTACACTAACAAAAAGAGTAAGTATTTATAAGCCTGACATCATCAGTTGAAAAATAAATTATTTTCTTACCCATCTTAAAAATAATTAATCAATGGCCTTACTCTTCCTCCAAGAAATTAGATATAACTTCTTATATAGCCCTAGTCTAGATGTCTCTGAGCTTGCTAAAATTAATTTAAATCATTATTACTTAATATCCTAAGGTGTTAACTTTCATTAGTTGATTTTTTCTAAAAATAGTTACGTAATAGAACAAATGGTGAAAGACAGCAGACTTGACCCCAGGAGGTCTAGAATACTATGTTTATTCTTATTTAGTAGATATCCATAGAGAGAAGAAAACAAAAAGCAAAACAAATGAACAAACAAAAAAAAAAGGTAATGCATCTGTTGGAATAAAAGAGGATGCCAAAGTTAAGTTCCCTTCTGTTAGCTTAATATGTAGCAAATGAATTGCACTGCAGTTTTGAGAAATATCTTCTCACTTATGTAACCGTGTTGTAAATTTGCATGAAATTAATCACAAACTGTAAGGCTAACCTAAGCAAGAAGGGGAAGGAAATATTACTAAATGAAATGAGATAATAAAAATTGTATCCAAGTGACATATATCCCTAGTGGATATCTATTTGATTCTCTTGTTCTTATCAGGTCTTTGAATGATACTATTGGAAAGCTGATATGAAGCAGAAAGCACATTGTTTCTTATTTTGCATGTAATTGTGACAGTTAGCTAAAGAAGTTCTGTGGTTCCACAAAATTCTTCCAAGGAACTTCTACAGCTGAAAAACACCTTAGCAATGTAGCAGGATACAAGATTAACTCAAAGAAATCAGTAACCCTTCTATACACTAAAGATAGAAGAGCTGAAAAAGAAATAAGGGAAACATTACCCTTCATAATAGCTGCAAATAGTATTAAATACATTGGAGAACTATAGCCAAAGAAGTAACAGACCTATTTGACAAAAATTTTAAATCATTGAAGAAAGAAATTGAAGAGGATATCAGAAAATGGAAAGCTCTCCCATGTTCCTGGATTGGTAGGATCAACATAGTAAAAATGGCAATTCTACCAAAGGTAATCTACAGATTCAATGCACTGCCCATCAAAATCCCAACACAATATTTCTTGGACCTTGAAAGAACAATTTCATTTGGAATAACAGGAAAGCCAGGATTGCCAAAACAATTTTACTCAACAAAAGAACCTCAGGAGGTATCACCATCCCTGACTTCAAGTTATACTATAGAGCTACAGTGATAAAAACAGCCTGGTACTGGCATAAAAACAGACTTGTGGATCAATGGAATAGAATTGAGGATCCAGACATTAACCTGAAAACCTATGAACACCTGATCTTTGACAAAGAGGCCCAAAACATTCAATGGAAAAAAGACAGTATATTTAACAAATGGTGTTGGCATAGCTGGATGGAAGTGTGTAGAAAAATGCAAATAGATCAAGCCTGTCACCCTTTACAAAACTCAAATCCAAGTTGATCAAAGACCTCAACTTAAACCCAGCCACTTTGAACTTGATAGAAAAGAAAGTGGGAAATACACTTCTACGAATTGGTACAGGCGACCACTTCCTAAATATAATACCAGTGGCACAGACACTAAGACCAACAATCAATAAGTGGGATCTCCTGAAGCTAGGAAGCTTCTATAAAGCCAAGGACACTGTCAATATTACAAAACGACAGCCTACAGAATGGGAAAATTTTTTCACCAACCCTACAAGTGATAGAGGACTAATCTCTAAGATATATAAAGAGCTCAAGAATCTAGAGCCCAAAACCTTGAATAACCCTATCAAAAAATGGGGTTCAGATCTAAAAAGGGAATTCTCAGCAGAGGAACTAAGAATGGCTGAAAGGCACCTGCAAAAGTGCTCTTCATCTTTAGCCATCAGAGAAATGCAAATCAAAACAACTTTGAGATACCACTTAATACCTGTTAGATTGGCTAAGATAAAAGGCACAGATGACAGCCTATGTTGGAGAGGATGTGGAACAAGGGGAACACTCCTCCATTGTTGGTGGGAGTGTAAGCATGTTCAGCCACTTTGGAATGCAATATGGCAGTTTCTCAGAAAATTGAGAATCAATCTCCCCAAGGACCCAGCAATACCACTTCTGGGTGTATACCCTAAAGAGGCACATTCATACTCTAAAGGTATTAGCTCAACTATGTTCATAGCAGCATTATTTGTAATAGCAAGAACCTGGAAACAACCTAGATGTCCCTCAACTGAAGAATGGATTAACAAACTGTGGTATATCTACACAATGGAATACTACTCAGCAGTAAGAAAAAATGATATCCTAAAATTCGCAGGCAAATGGATGGATTTGGAGAATATCCTCCTGAGCGAGTTATCACAAACTCAGAAAGATAAGCAGGGGATGTACTCACTCATTAGTGGTCTCTAAACAAACAAACAAGAAAAAAGACAAGCATGACCAGGCTGCCAACCACAACCACTGAACAGCTTGGGATCAGAAACACCCTGGAGTGACCCATTGGATCCCACTCCAACTACAGGAACACCTGACTCACTCTTGAGGGAGGGGGGACAAAACTGGATTTGCCAGGAGTGGAGACTGATCTAATCATTATTGGGTCAGTTGGACCATAGGACTGTCTGCTCCCTGCCCAGGGAGAGGATGGGGAGTTGTGGAGAAAAAAAAAATGACCTGATATGGTGGGAGGAGGAAGGGACCTTGAATAAGGATATACAGGGATGAAAAAAAAATCAGAGGAAAAACTGAACACAAAGTATATATATGTATAGCAATCTTATTTGCATTATCACCCTTGGTAAGTCATGCTTATGATTTTTATCTTCTTTATAGGTATTGTTAACTTCTCAGCATTTTAAATTCATTTTACTGTTTTTCTTGCTACATACAAAATAAATAAGAAGAAGAAAAAAAAGAAACTGAAGAAATGCCTCAATAGTAAAGAGCTTGTACTGATTTTCCAGTGGAGCCAAGTTTAGTTCCAGTACCTATATCAGATTGATAATTTTCTGGGGGGAGGGAAGACTGATGTGACACCTTCTTCTGGCCTTTGTGGGCATACCAGGAGAGGGAAAAATAAAAATAAATATTAAAAAGAAAAAAAAAAAAGAAGTTCTGTGGTTCATACAATTCTGGTCACAGATACCAGACCCTTGAGGCTAAAATGAGAGGCCCTTTTGATTCTGCTATGAAAATACCTTGAGAAACAATTGAGGAGTAAATTTTTTGTTTCAGTTTTTTAACTTAAAAATGTATTAGCATGCCAACCACTGTCCCCTCTCTCGCCTCTCTTTCCAGTCATCCCTCAGCTTCCTCCCATCCCATCACCTCAATCCATTCCTCAGAGAGGGTAAGGGCTTCCAGGGTGAGTCAATGCAGTTTGGCATATCTAGTTAAGATAGGACCTAACTACCCTAACCCTAACCCTCCCTCTCTGCCTAGTATCAAGACTGACCAAGATGTTCCTCTGTAGGGAATGAGTCCCAAAATGTCCTAATGTATTAGGAATAAATTTTTGTCCCACTGCCAGAGGTCCCACAAACTGCTTAGACATTTTGACTGTTATAGATCTTCAGGGGAATTTGTTCAATCTCATGTATGTTCCTCAGCTGTCATTTTAGAGTCAATGAGCACCCAATACTTTTGGTCAGTTGTCTCTGTGGGTTTCCTCATCATTATTTTGACCCCTTTTCTCCATATAATCTCCTTTCCCTTTTCCCAGTGGGCTGGATGCTTGACTCAGTGCATAGTTATGGATCTCTGCCTCTACTTCAATCAGTTGTGGGATAAAAATTTAACAAGGACAATTAGAGCAGTCATTTATTTGATTATAGAGGAAAGCCAGTTTAGGCACCCTCATCACTATTACTTGGAGTCTTAGTCAGGATCATCTTTGTGAATTCCTGTGTATTTCCCTAGCACCAAGTTTTTCTCTAATCCCACAGTGGTTCCCTTTATCAAGATATCTATTTCATTGTTCTCCCTCTCTTTTACTTCCCTATTCAACCATCCCATTTCCTCATATTTTCTTCTCACCTCCCTGTATTCCTTCCCTACTGTGGTACCAATTTACTCAGGAGATATGTTTATTTCTCTTTCCCCAGGGATCCATGGATGTCTCTCTTAAGTTCCTACCTAGGTGCTCTGAGGTTATGGATTATAGCATGGTTATCCCTTGCTTTACATCTAAAATGCACTTATGAGTGAGTCCATACTGTGTTTATTTTTCTGGGTCTGTGTCAACTCACTCAGGATGATATTTTCTAGATTCATTCATTTGCCTGCAAATTTCAGAATGTCATTTTTTCTTTTGCTGAGTAGCACTCCATTATATAAATAAATGTACTACAATTTTTAAATCCATTCTTTAGTTGAGAGGCATCTAGGTAGTTTCCATGTTATAACTATTATAAATAATGCTGCCATAAATATAGTTAATCTAATATTTGTGTAGTAAAGATATTTATTTTTTTGGATATATGCCCAGGAGTGGTAGTGATGGATCATGAGGTAGATTAATTCCCAATTTTCTTAGAAAACATCATACTGTTTTCCAAAGTCGGTGTATAAGTTTACATTTCTACTAGCAATGGAGGACTGTTCCCCTTACTCCACATTCCTTCCAGTCCAGGTTGACACCAGTGATTTTTATCTTAGCCATTCTTACAGGCATAAGGTAGTATCTCAGAGTTATTTTGATTTTCATATTCCTGATGGATGACTAAGTATGTTGAGCAATTCTTTAAGTGTCCTTTAGCCATTTGAAATTTTCAAAAGTGATTTTTTTAAGGAGGAGAAGGCTTTTTTTTCTGTTGTTGCTACATGAGTACATAGGCAACAAATTGCCCCAAGACCTGAATGTTCTTAATTTCAGACATCACAGCTCTGCCAATTACTAACTTTCCAAGTTTTTTAGCACCACTTCAGAGAAGAGATTATCATCATATACCTGCATATTAATTACTTCATTTTACTTTTTATGGCCACTTTATAAAGTGAATGGAAAAATATTTGAGTATAAAACATAGCATAAATCTGTGTGAAATGAGAGCTAAAATCAGTTTGATCTTTCTACACTTTATTTGTCAGAATTAAGAATCTTTAAAATAGCATTTTGTTGTTGTGGTGGTCTGTTAAAATACTGGTTACTCCACAGTCCTACCAGCCACATCAACAAGTAGCTGGAAAAGATAGTACCACATGTGCAGTAGACACACACACACACACACACACACACACACACACATACATACATCACTTTGGTGATGGTCAACTGTGTTCTAATTGGATGTAAGATACATTCAAAAAGAGGGATACCATTATTGGTGCTTAAAACCTAGCTAACTACTCAGTGATAGTAAAAATCATAATTGTTGGAAGAGAATGTATAATCATTAAGTTACTAACTAGCATAACTCCAACAACCATTTATAAACATTTGTTCTTATATTTACTGGTAAGTGCACTTGTCACCCCTGTTTATAAAATTTCTATAATTAATATATACAAAACTCTTACTTTGATTAATTCAGTTTACCCATTATCCACCCCTGACATTTATTATTAGAGGTTTAATTTACCAAGTACCTGGACTTACTTTTTTAAATTTAGTAAGATGTCAAACATCAGTTAAGAAACACTTGAGGTGTCATTACAATATATGTCATCTGTATATACAATTCATGACAAGTTCATGAATATTTTTATTCTGTTTTGACTTCAGGACATGACTTTGTGTGTTAGCTATTGCATACCATGCTACACTGGCCAGGGCCATTTAAATATCCATTTGATGGAATGCACTAATTCCCTTTGCATATATACCTAGAAATTAGATGGTAGTTTTTTCTTAAAATTGTGAAGAATTATACTGTTTTCTATAGTGGCAAAACCATTTTACAGCCCAAGACTACTGTACCATCTTTTCTCTACATTTGCATCAGCATTAGTTAGCCATTATCATTCTGATACAGTCATTCTAACAGGTTTGAAATGGTACTCTTCACTGTGATTGTGATTTGCATTTCCCTGATGGTTACTAATATTGAACACATGTTCATATACTTGTTAGCCAGTTATACTTTTTTTTTTTAATAAAGTTGCCTATTTAGATCTTTGCTCATCTTTTAATTGGGTGATTTGTTTTCTTTGTGTTGAATTATTTGAGTTCCTTATATAGTTTGGATTTGAATTTCTTGTCAGATGAATAAGTAACAAATATTTACTTTGTTCCATTCTGTTTAGTATTTCTTTGGTGTGGAATATTTATTGTTTTATTCATTTAATTCCTACTTGTCTACTTTGAGTTTTGATGTGTATATTTTTACACTAGGAAGAAATTATAGTGAACAATTATAAACCAGCAATAGGGATGACAAAGAATGATTACCTAAACAGAACATACAAAAAAGAGCCATGGAATGATGAGGGAATGTTGTTCTGTATGTAAAATAAAGGAACTGTTTTGGCCATGGCGGGCACTGTAGAAGTAGGCAGGAAATCGAAAAATAGATAAAGGAAGGAGAGTGAAGTCAGAGAGACCCATATGATCCAGCCACCCAAGAATCAACATGTAGCAGTAACATAGGTAAGCCATGGGCCAAGTTGCAGGACAGATGAATGTAAATGGATTGGATTAAGATGAAAGAGTTAGCTGCCAATATGCATGAGCCATAAGCCAAGCAGCATGAACTTAATACAAGCACCTGAGTCCTTTTGGGGGCCCTAAGCAGTGGAAGGCAGCTAGGTGGTATGGGACTACAGGTCTATGGATCTGGACCCCCATAGGATGCTCAGAAACCTCATGTTACAATGGAGATATAGAAAATCTAGGTAGATAAATAAATAATAAAAAACTTTAAATATGAATTAAAATCTGACAAGAAAAAAACACCTCCCTACTATTTTACTGTGTATCTATTGCAGATCTTGCACATAATTGTTTATGTATAGTCTTAAGTACTTATAATTAACATTTTTCGGACAAATTATTAGGCAGTGTTGGTAGTTTTTCATTAAGATTTTCTCTTACAGTAGGGATATTAATATGTACAATATTGAAATGCTGTGTCATATGGAAATCACTAGTGCTTGTAAAGGTGCTTCAAATTATATTATTTTCTCTAAAAAAGTTTATTTAATTAATACACACAAAACCAAAATTATATAATCATATGTATACATTAGGTGCACTTTTGCCACATGGATTGTCTGTACAATAATTAAATCATATTAAGCATATCTATTATACTCTTTTTTAAAAAAATCTTTTTTCTTTTTTATTTATTTATTTGCCTTGGTGTTTGCCTGGAACTGGAACTATAGACAGTTGTGAGCTGCCATGTGGGTTCTGGGAATTGTACCTTGGTCCTCTGGAAGAGGAGTCAGTGCTCTTAACCACTGAACCATCTCTCCAGCACATAGCATATCTATACTCTTAAATATTTTTTTAATTTTTTATGGTAAGAACACAAAGATTTATATATTTTGGCTTTTTTTTCTTTTTTTCTGGTATTTGGATATTGGGGCTAAATCTTGCTAGGCAAATGTTCTACCACTATGCTATATATAGGGCCTTTTCTTTTTTTTATTTTGAAACAGTTACTCAATAATTTGCTCTAACTCTCGAGGAAACACCCTTGTACTCAAGCAGACACTGAGAATATTATTCTCTAGCTTCATCCCCAAGAGTAATAGAAATCATAGATCTGAGGCACCAGATCAGGTTCTCTTACAGCTTTCTGAAATAGAGGATTTGCTTATTTTTTTAATTAATATTATTGTGTTTTTGTTGCTGCTATTGTCATTACTATAGTTACCCTACTGTGAAAATTATTCCAAAGTTTTGACCTCTGTCTAAATGCAATTTATCAGCCATTCAGTGACCTTCCCATGCCTCTATTCTTCTTTTTCTAGTCTCCAGAAACCATGATACAATTCTAAATTTCTATGAGAACAACTCTCAAATTCCATAAATGAATGAGTTACGTAGCTTAGTGATGATATCCAATCACACTCATGTTGCTACAAATGGAGTGGTGTATAATTCTAATGCCTAGGTAGTGTTTCAAATTGTGTATTCACCATGATCTAGCCTCCATTAAGGAGTTGACTCATACTTTGTTAGGTCCATGTAATTGCTACTGTGAGGTAGTGTTTTAGTGAACTTGGAAGAACATACCTCTGAGTACAGATATCATGCTTTAAATATATACCCACTAGTTAGACCTACTGAAATGTTTTATTTTAAGCTTTATAATAGACTTAACAGGCATGTAAAATGCAGATGCAGGCATCAAGATCTTCATAGTCAACAGTATTCTTTGAAGGATTTCTGTTTTTTCACACATATGTGTGTGTGTGTGTGTGTGTGTGTGTGTGTGTGTATGTGTGTGGAGAGAGAGAGAGAGAGAGAGAGAGAGAGAGAGAGAGAGAGAGAAATATATATAATACATATCATGTGAAGAGGTTAGAGGACAACCTACCTGTTCTCTGCTTCTACCATGTGGGTCTCAAGGATCTAACTCAAATATCAAGCTTGTTTATTATTATTATTATTATTATTATTATTATTATTATTATTATTTATTTATTTGAAAGTTTTAGCTTATCTTCTAGATATACATCCTCTTTTAGTCAGAGACTATTCTTATAATCCTCTTAGTTTTTCTCAAATTAACTGGAGGAATCATTGTAATAATATAAATGCAATTTTCTTATGTTAATCATTAATTATTTTGAGACATTAGCTTCGATAATTTTTGATTTATATATATTCTATTTTAATAACTATTCTTATTCTAAAACAAAAAATATACAAAATGAAACATTGTCTATAGTCTCTTTAAAAACTTGATTTTCCTTCCTCATTCAGGTCATTACATTGTTGGGGATTTATCTTATATTTTATTACCTATATTTTTCTGTGTTTACAGTTGATTTCCTGAGCTAGTCATTGATTAGTTCTTTTCTCATGGACTTCACATGCTATCTCTCATTTACTAAGGTTTATAACCATTTCTTTAAAATATGATGTTTTTGCTTACAGAAAATATTATGCATTCATCTTTGTATTTTTAGCGATTACATTACACTCAGTATTTATCAAATATTTTAGGAATAGACATCATTGGTACAGGAGTTTTTCATAAAACAAGTATTTTACCTGCAGTTCATATCTTCATTAAGTTTTTTTAAAACAATATGCTTGAACATAAATAAACTACCAATTCATTACATGTACATAAGAATATACTTTATAATTAACAATTGTATAGCTATTATATGTGAGCTTTTCAAATTAAATTAATTTTATATATTCTTTATTATATTAAAATTAAAGACAACCAAGTATCTGGTAGCAATAGGCTTTCATGCAGAAAAGAAAGTGCAAAAAGCAGGTGGGTTATTCTCTCTTCCCTCAAGAAGCTTGTGGCTCATCCATAAGTCTGATATGTACATTGTAATTAAGGGTGTGAGGAGGGCAGAGTGAGAAGGAGCACAATACAGAAAAGAAGCTTTGGACATAAGCAGCCAGAGAAGGCTGCATAGAAGTGATCAGGGCTGAGTTGAATCTCAATAAGAAAATTTAAAGTTCACCAGGACAAAAACAGAAATGCATTTTCTTAGCAGTGGGAATGACAGGCACAAAGGCACAGAGGCATGATGGAGCATGGCATGCTAAGGAAATAGCAGCTGACCTTTCATAGAAAAAGCAGAAATGTCCAGGGTGGAGAAAGGAATTGGAGATTAGTCTGGAAAAATAGATTGGGGTCAGATTTTTGAAGACATTTGTGCTGAGAGGCTGTACATAATTCTGTAGGCAACAGGCCACTATTGAAATTTTGAAATGGGCAAGTCACATGTTCAAAGTTGTATTTCAGAAACCAACTGATGTCAGGATGATGGATGGACTGAAAGCTGTAAAGACCAGGAGGTACTAAAGCTTATTTTTATAGGAAAAACAAGAAACAGATTTTGAGATGTCTGAAATAAACTCAACAAGCCTTCTGGCTTCTACTGTTGTCTCCTGTAATATAGTTACAGGAAGCATCTAGAGCAGTCCTTGAAATCATGTGTTATGGTATGTGCTTCTCTACTCAGCTCCTCAGTGATTCTACAAATTGCTCAGAGTGAATGACCAAGTTCCATATCACATACCATCCCACCACCTGCCTGACTTCTGCCCTGGACACTCTGTCACCTACCTCCTCTCTTCATCCCATTGCCAATCTGCTGATTCTCTTCTCCTGTTTTTACTAACTTTGTCCTATAAATACAAGGTCAATTTCCTCATCACTGTCAAATCTTGACTCAAATGTCATTTTTTCCTGGAAAACTATGTTGGCCATTCTAACATAGCAAGTCTCTCATTATCTTTTCTGATCCACTGCATCTGTTCTGATTGTCCCTCCTGAAGTGGTTCCAACACAACAGTTACTTACAGTTTTGTTTGGTGCTTCCTTCATCATGATGATTTAAGGCAGAAAAAGTCTATTTTATCCAGTGCTATATACATAATTATTTAGTTTGGCATGTTACAAGCCCTTGATTGGTGTCTTTAATGAATGCAACGATAAAGTCATGAGTATGATAATGTACTGATTTAGAGAATGGCTGATCTGCAAAGTTTACCATTAACTCAGTGCAGTTCTGTACAGGATCTGGTATGGATATTGCATAAAATAAATAAATGAGCCCATACTGTTTTCTATGGCTGTGTTTTTAGAAAACTAGGGTGTTAGTGGATTGTAAACTTTTACAAATATAAGTGGGCACTTATTTGGTATCTAGTAGATACTTTGTATGTTTCCTTATAAGAAAAAATATATATATATAGAAGGAGACACAGAAAGAGAAAGATGGTTAAGAAAGAAACAGTATTTCAGATTGTCCTTAATTTCAATTAATATTATTATTTGGGAAAGCAGACAATATATTATTTTCTGATTCGTGTGTAGTTAAAAGTCATCATCCACTGTACTTATTATCTTCCTTATTTTGGACTGCCATCCTTGTGTCTATGGGTTCTATAGTCCTTAGCTGTGTCTTGGTGTCCTTGCATTATGGGTCCAGAGGCCCACCATACAGAGATGCTATGTTTTTGTTAGTGAACACTCAAAAATGGAATGGTCATTATTTATATTTCTACTTCTTTAGTGGCTCTAAATAGTGAACACTCATGGGTCTTGCTTTCTCCCATTTTGGAACCAAGTAGGATAATTAATGGTGACTAGATGTTTTAGCAATCCAAATTTGAGACATTAGGTCCCTCATAAATACAATATTAAGTCAAAGTTAATTCTTCATTAAATAGTTTCAAGTCACATTTGCTTGAATATACATATGCAGAAAGCATGGCTAGAGAGGCCTGTCTATAGTAGCTTTTACAAGAGCTACATTTCCACAAGAGCCAAGGCTTCTCAGTTCTTTTCCCTGGAATACACGTCCCTGCCAGGAGAAAAAGCAAATCTTTTATCTTAGGGCTCTATAGAGCTATTGTCAACTTAAAGTTTTGATAATTTATTGATAATATTTCCCAATCAAGTCATTTGTATCTACTATAAATCACTTCTTTCATTTGCAAAATATTACTTTGTGCAATACTTTGTGATGACAAAATGCACTGATGTCAAACATTGTAAATTATAGTCAAAAACTATGATCACTGCTCTGCAAAGAAAGGGAGAAAAAAGAATAGAGACTATAGTGAGGAAAATGATGCTATCTTACCTTGAGACAATTGTGCTTGTGAAAACAAGAATAGTTAGCTTCATAAGTTTGCAACAGAATATGGTGCTGACGCTTTTGTTTCACTGGTAGGTACTGAATGGATTGCAATATTTGCATCTTCCCTGTGAATGACTTTGAGCTCAACACTCAAATGTTCCACTCAGTTCTTTACTGGCCAATATCTAGGTATTTCTGGACTAAGGATACAATCACAGTTTGCAATTCTGAAGAAGTTGTGTTTCAAAAATATATTGATGAGTCTAAGTTTACCTTCATGATAATTTTCTTCCTTCTTCCAAGTTCTCCCTCAGCTTCCCCCACACCATCTCCTCATCATCCTCAAAGAGGCTAAGGATTTCCAGGGTGAATCACACTATCAGAACTCTTAATCATTGTCATCCAGAATCCAATGCACCTACGTACACAAAAATGCCTTTAGTATCAAAGTATGAAGGGCTGAAGCTAATTGTATCAACACTATGATTTATATTTATCTGAATGCTATACTTTTAGTAAAGCAAATTAACTCTTTGTGGTAAGAATGCTGTAAATTTGGTGCTGGACCTCTCTTTGCATATCTCACTAAAAGTTGAATTTCCTCTTGACAATATTTCTTCTGAAAATACTTCTGCATTTTTATAACTGTTTTTAAGTATTCAAAATATTTATAATATTTATTCCTTTTGTGTTGAGTAGATCAATCATTACAGTATTTATTTTCTCTCATGAGTGTACTAAGAACTACATGAACTTTCAGGCATAAAATGGTTTTAAAGTTTGATCTAATAAAATATATGTACGATGATCACACCAACATGGTAAAATCAAGCCAGAATAAGCGATTCACCATTCGGTTGCATGAGTCAGGATTATAGCAGATAAAATTATATTAATTAGCCCACCTACTTAATGATGGGAACCCTAGCATGCTCTTTAAAACATGTTTTTCTAAGGATCACAATCTCTGTAAATTAGCAAAAGCATAGCTATCATCTTTTCAAAATATTTAACAGATGCAGTAAGTAAGCCATTTTTTGTAATATACGTTAATTTAATAAACCATCTTATTTCAGTGCTCTGTTGTGTCTTTGAAGCTGAAGAATACAAATACACTTTTAAGAAGTTGCATCAAATTTGAGCAGTAGGTTCTATAGATTTTTCCACTTCTGTTTTTTTTTTTTTATTTATTTATAAAATAAAGTCACTTTCTCCCCAAGTATTCCCTTGGTCTCTCCCTTCCCCCTTCCAATCCCTCCCAGTTCAGCCTTCAGCCTCCCTTCTCCCCATCCCCCCATTCCCTCCTCAAAAAGGTCAAGAGGTCCCAAGGTGGATGAGCTCAGCATCTACTCTAGACAGGTCCTATTTCCTCATCCTAATGTCAAGACTGGGCTAGGTATTTCTCTGGAGGGAATGGGCTCCAAGGTGCCAGTCTATGCACAGAAACACAACCTGATCCCTCCCCTCAAGCCTCCATATACTGCCCATGTCAGTGGACAGTTGCCTATCATTGGATGACCTAGTTCCTTTTCTTGGTGGTTTCTCAGTGGCTGCTCTTAAGTCAATGAGCTCCCCAAAGCTCCAGCCAGCCATCACTGTGGGAATATTCCTCACAATTCCTATCCCTTTGCTCATAAAAACTCTCCTCCCCTTCTCTCAGTGGGACCAGGAGCTCAGCCCTGTCTTCAGCCATGTATCTCTTCCTTTACCTCTATTCATTGTTGGATGTAAATTCTGTGATGGTTCTTGGGGTGGCCATTCATTTGGTTATAGGAGAAGTCCTGTCTAGGCAACACTTTTACTATTGGTGGAGACCTAGCCAGGGACATCATGTGAGTTTTTGGAGGTTACCCTTGCACCTGGTCTTTTTCCAACCCCATGTTAGCTTCCTCTATTAAGATCTCCATCTCTCTTTTTCTTCTCCCTTCTTGTTGCTCCTCTCAGTCATCTTCTCTCAACATTTGTTCCCACACCTTCTTGATTGTGGTCCCTTATGCCACCAATTAACTAGAAAAATCTTCTCTTTTTTTCTTCTTAGGAGGATCTCTGGATGTCTTGCTTAAGTTTCTTCTGATATCAAGCTGTTCAGGGGTTGTGGTTTGCAGATTGGGTGTTCTTTGCTTTGTGTCTAAAGTCCACTAATGAGTGAGTACATCCCATGATTATCTTTCTGGGCTTGTGATACCTCACTCAGGAGGATATTCTCCAAATCCATCCATTTACCTGCACATTTTAAGATGCCATTTTTTCCCATTGTGTAGATATACCAGAGTTTGCTAATCCATTCTTCAGTAGAGGGGCATCTAGTTTGTTTCTATGTTCTAGCTATTCCCTATAATGCTGCTATGAACATAGTTAAGCTAATGCTTTTGGGGTGCAAATGTGTGTCCTTTGAGTGGTATTGTTGGGTCCTTGGGGAGATTGATTTCCTGTTTTCTGATGAACCACCATACTGCATTCCAGAGTGGCTGTATAAGGTTACATTCCCACTGATAATGGAGGAGTGTTCCCTTTGCTCTGCATCCTCTCCATGATAGACTGTCATCTGTGTTTTTGATCTTGACCATTCTGACAGGTGTCAGGTGGTATCTCAAAGATTTTTGATTTGCATTTCTCTGATGGCTAAAGATGTTGAACAATTTTTCAAGTGACTTTCAGCCATTTTTAATTCTTCTGTCAAGAATTTCCTTCTTAATTCTGAACCCCATTTTTAAACTGGGTTATTTGGGGTTTGGGGCTCTAGTTTCTTGAGTTCTCTATATATTTTAAAAATCAGTCCTCTATCACTTGTAGGGTTGGTCAAAATCTTTTCCCATTGTGCAGACAGTCATTTTGTCTTACTGACTGTGTCCTTGGCTTTACAGAAGCTTCTCAGTTTCAGGAGGTCCCACTTATTGATAGTTGTTCTTAGTGTCTGTGTTCTATATAACTGGTGTTATATTTAGGAATTGATCATCTGTGCCAAGGCGTTGGAAGGTATTTCCTACTTTCTTTTCTATCAAGTTCAGTGTAGCTGGGTTTATGTTGTGTGTTTGTATTTTTCTTTAGACATTAGGCCTCACTGGAAACTTCAAGTTTTTGCATTATCTTAATATTTTTGTTTGAATTTTCATTTTTTATTTTAGAAGCCGGAAGGTGTATATATTATACTATTTTTCTATGTAAAATTTTGGGTTTTTTCAAGTTGATCAGAATGCCAAGAGGATTAACCATTCTTTTCTACTGTGATAAAAAAATATAATGCATTAGATATGACACATTTCAAATAAAATATTACAAATAAGATCTTTTTTTGTGAACCCTGTATATTTCTCACAGCCCTCATTGTTGTTAGGAGGCATATAATGAGAAGATTGCCAAGAACCTTTGTTCCTAAGAGGCATCCGTTTATTGTTCATAAAACTGATAAACTATTTTCATTTTCTATTTGGGATGACAGCCAAATGCCCTGCTGGGCTTCATCTTCTCTGTGGTACCATATTGTTTACATTCAATGGGCCATTCTAACTATAGATGTACCTTTGTTTGATTAGAAACTAAAAATGAGGGAATTTGTAGAATTTCCTTGTTAGATGAAGAATTTACTTTCTTTGAATAAGAATTGAACAGAATGTTGACTATTTAAACAATAATGACTTGTATAATTTAAAGTATTTTTAAGATGTTATCAAGTAAAGAAGAAATATCTGACGTAATCAATTAAATAATTATATTTTCCTAAACTTTTAAAAAATACTAGCCTGGATAAAAATATCATTGTTTCTTATCAGTTTATGCAAGATTTATCTTTCAATTAAAATGAATTTCTTAGAAGAATACAAACAAATATCACATATACTTTAATGCTTTATAGCATACCTACTTTTGTAATAAAAAAGACATATTAGGATTAAAAATAGTCCCAGGGGATCTGAAGTCCTCTTCTGACCTTCTCAGGCATCTGCACTAACATGCAAGTAATCCACTTATGAGACATATACTCATTCACATAAAAAAAAAAGAAACCTAAAATTAAAAATAAATCATTGTTTGGTTAACAGTTTCATAGAATGCCTCATCATTCTATTTTGGGGATTATATATACATAATTTTGAGAAGTAACAACCTTGATCAAGTTATTTTGAATGATTTGATCTAAATACTCTTAAAAGCTTAACATGTAACAAATAAAATAATTGATAAATGTAAAGAATTTTTACACAATACTGCTTTTAATTTAAATAGTGATATATTAATTAACTTCATGGAGTCTAAAGCAACTTCCTGTGTCTTCACTCCTATCTCTGTTGTGAATGAGACAAAACTATGAGACAAATAGTTTTGTCTCCCACAGAGCAGCAAGATATAATGATGTGAGAATGATTTTATTTCTCTTGAAACAACATCCCGGTAGATTTACAGTGTTGTTTACAGCTATTTGTGGCCCAAATGTAAAGGATATTTAATCTTTTCATAGAGATGATGGTATCTGTTCTGCTCCAGGAGACCTGTTAGTTGTTCAACATAAAGCCAAAGGCATCTATTTAAAGCAAGGGAAGCAGATGCCCCCAGCTTATCAATTGTTCTGCCATTAGTGGTCCAAAGTGTTATATAGTTTTCTTGGGTCGTTAGGCAACCTTGTAGTAAGGAGGAAGAAACGTTAATGTTGGGAATAATTTGTTCCTAACTGGAAGCCTGCATCCATGGTGGCGAGAGCTCCCCAGTGGCCAAGAAGTTGCAGAATTCCCACATGATGTGCAGTGCAGCAGATGAGGGTCTGGGAACATTTCTGCAGATGGCTGCTTAATGTGTAAATTAATCTGACTCAGTACGAATCATGCCAGTCACTGGCAGCTATAATTATAGATCAGAATAAAATCTTGCTCTACAAATTTGTTCAACCAGAGAACTGTAGCACAGACACAAGTTTATTTAAATACTTTAATTATTGACTGTCAGGATTTGTGACACATGTGTGCCTCAACCTGTGAACACTAATAGAAATGATACAGCTTCATGTTAGTGGCATAAAACAAACAAGGTAATTAAGAAATACAAGAAAAATGAAACCACTCTGAACTCACAAAACTGTGCATCCATTTTCATGTAATAAATTTGCAAAGTAAACGGATCAAATAACAGACATCAGTCAGCAAGGGCATTTGAAAGAACCCATTAAATACAAGACTGATATATTATTACATATTTTTGTATTCTTAAAATCAAAACAAAATCTAAGATGCTCTAATTCAGCCCTTGCTAACTAGCACAATTTAGAGCCTGCTTAAATTTCAAGGTAGCTGCCACGGTTGTGTGTATCTAACAGTAGCATATTTGCACTTAATGAGACAAGTATGAATTTCTAGCCTTTATGAGGAGAGTTTAGAAAAGCATCAACCTTGAAAGGCACATCTGTTGTCTTCTTAGAACTAGAAATTCCTCCCTCCCTGCTATCAGTTGCAGGAGTAGAACTGTCTAGAGGGAAAAATGCACACTGTAATTGATAAAGCATCTTTGATTATTTTTTTTCCTTTAGAAGGTAAGCTTAATCTAGTATTTGCTCAATTAAAATAAATTCTAATTAAATAGCTGATTAAAAAGCTAGTGAAAACATTCATTCAGAGATGTGCAGTGAGATGAGATCCCTGCTTTGCTATATATGCTTAATGTCATTCTTGTTTTCTTTTTATGACAACTACTGGAGGAAATATTAACTAAGCCCTTTTTTCAATATGGAAGAATGGAGCTTCTCATTACTCAGAATCCCTCCCAGAATGTCAAAAAAAAAAAAAAACGATGCTTGAACTCTCTACCACTTTCTTCACACTTGTTAAGAAGCTACATAGGAGTTGGGACAGTAGTTCAGTTGTTAAAGCAGAAGCTGCAGAAAATATTGAGTATACTGGCATGTGTGTATAAAAACAACATCAGGGAGGTGGGGACAAGACATCTTTGTGGTTCCTTGGCCAATCAGTGAATCAGAAGTGGAGATTTTCAGGTTCAGTGGGAAATGTGTATCAAAAAACAAAGCAACAGATAAGTACAGTGGAGAGTGCTGAGGAAGAACAGCTGACACAACCCTGGCCTCTGCATATAACCCCATATAACCCCCTATACCAGTGTATGTGCCTATGAGCACATACACACAGGCATAGCAGATAGGTAAGGTAATAAGCCCTTAAATTCTGTGTGATCAAGATATTGTCAGTAGTTATTACCTGGGAACCTATTAAAACATCTCTAAATTAAGGGGCTTAGGCAAGAATACATGTAAAATATAGCTTTTAGTTACAATGTTAAATCCCTGTATAAAACTCTAAGTTCAAGTGAAGAAACTAGCCTTGTTGCATGAATAAACAAAACTTATCTCAATGATATAGAAGCACAAAGTAAATATTTTTGTCTTAAACTTCCCTTCTGACTTTAAAGACATGGAACCTCTATAAATACATCTATAAAGTACTACTCAGGAGTAAGAAAAATTATATACTAAAATTTGCAGGCAAATGGATAGATTTGGAGAATATCCTCCTGTGTGGGGTCTCATAAACCCAGAAGAATAAGCAGGGGATGAACTCACCCATTAGTGGACTTTAAGGAAAAGCATTTTTATTTCATTGAAAGATGATGGGTGAATAAAGTGATTTAAAACACACACACACACACACACACACACACACACACACACACAAAACAAAGCAAAATTAAAAAAAAAAACAAAAAACTTGTAGTCTGACTGTTGAAGGGTTGCTTAGCAGGAATTTGTGGTGGCCATAGTGCATGTGTGGGCATTAGCTGTGACCAACCTAGTGTGTTTTCTTCTTCTGTAGCTGAGCCTTACCTGGCTTTCGGTGCCTTGAATTTTATTTTTTATGTTCCATGTATTTTAGAAAAAAAAGGACACAGAGAACAGTTTTCATTATTTAATATGCCTACATAAGAACAAAATTTGAAGCTGTGCTTTGCTTTTGTTTTTGTTTGTTTGTTTGTTTTTGTTTGTTTGTTTAGAGTCCACTAATGAGTGAGTACGTCCCCTGTGAGGATATTCTCCAAATCCATCCATTTGCCTGCAAATTTTAGGATATCATTTTTTCTTACTGCTGAGTAGTATTCCATTGTGTAGATGTACCACAGTTTGTTAATCCATTCTTCAGTTCAGGGGCATCTAGGTTGTTTCCAGGTTCTTGCTATTACAAATAATGCTGCTATGAACATAGCTGAGCTAATGCCATTTGAGTGTGACTGTGCATCTTTAGGGTATACACCCAGAAGTGGTATTGTTGAGTGCTTGGGGAGATTGCTTCTCAGTTTTCTGAGAAACCACCATATTGTATTCCAAAGTGGCTGAACAAGCTTACACTCCCACCAACAATGGAGGAGTGTTCCCCTTGCTCCACACCCTTTCCAGCATAGGCTGTCATCTGTGCCTTTTATCTTAGCCAATCTGATAGGTGTCAGGTTGAACAGCTTGGGATTGGAAACATCTTGGACTGACTCCTTGGATCCCACTACCCCTACAGGAACACCTGACTCAGTCTTGATGTTGGGGGGAGAAAACTGCATTTGCCAATATTGGGACCTTGGGATCTTGGACTGCCTGCCCATAGCGGGGGGGGGGGGGGGGGGGGGGGGGGGGGGGGGGGGGGGGGGGGGGGGGGGGGGGGGGGGGGGGGGGGGGGGGGGGGGGGGGGGGGGGGGGGGGGGGGATGGGGAGATGTGGAGAAGGGAGAATGACCTGATGTGGTGGGAAGTGGCCTTGAATAAGGATATACAAGGGTAGAGAATGTGACTTCTCTATTCATCATAATAAAAAAAGAAAAAAAAATTGAAGCTGTGTTTTTCAAGTTTCTCCTTTTAAAATATCTTCAGTGCTGTATCTTTTTAAACAAATTTCAATATATATGTGTCTTTTATATAGTAATAGATGTTGATAGTAAATAGATATTGAAATAAAATAAGTACATCTATATAAATTGTTTATAAACCTTCAGGATGGGTTTGAGATTCCCTGAGACACCTATGATCATTTGAAGTTCATATCCTTTTCTCATGGCCATCTGCAGTATCTTTTTGTGTCATTGAACCTCACGTTGTCTTGCTATTCTCACTTGTATTAATTGCTTGACAAGTTTTGATATTTTGCTCATATTGACCCCTTTCATTCATTCCTCCCAGATTTATGTTTCTTTCCTGACTCTCTTCAATTTCTCTCTCTCTTCTCTTTCTCTCTCCCTCCCTCCATTCCTCTGTCTCTCCCCTCCTTCTTCTTTCATCCAGCATTGTGTGCTCTGCCCACATATATTTGGCTCCATTGCCTTGTTGTCTGCATTAGAGATTGATCTACCAACACAGGGTTACACTGAAGCATCTAACTCTCCTCCCAGTAAAAAAATCAGTGAACACAAATCCTTAGTTATGGGTGGGACTTTGTGTCCACTGTCCCTCCTGTTTGTAATTTTATCTGGCCTAAGATGCATAGGTCTTGTGAATGTTATCTTAATTGCTGTGAATTCACACGTGAGATTGTACTATTGTATCTGACTGGTAACTTGATTAGGAATTCTAGAATCGAATGATTTTAAGAGAAATGGACATTGAGAATTAGCCTGAGAAGTAAAAATTTCTTTCTTTTTTTTTTTTTAGAAAGAAAATTTAAAGAAATTTAGAAAGAAACCAGGAAATAACTAAAAAGAGAAAAGTATGAAGAGTAATTCTACATCTCAAGGTACTCAGGACATGAACACAAATTATCATCTTTCCTGGGGACATTTGTTACTAATTATGTCAGAAGAAACCCATAGTTCTAGTCTACCAATTAGAGGTCTAGGATTTTTGCTTAGATTGCATTGTTTAGTCATTTAGTTTAACCAAGGGTAGAAAACTGAATGAAATAAACACAAATGGCAGAGCAAAGATTTGTCTAGTTTTGTTTGTTTGATTTTCATAAAAGCAATAAAGCAAAAGAAAAGGCATGCTTTAATCATTACTGGCTTACATTTGTGTTTGTTGACTGGTAGGAGAGAGACTAACAGAAACAATGTGAATGACTATTTCTAATGCAGCTTCTTCCGTAATGTCACAAGATCACACAATCACTGTACCATATTTCTGAGCTTTTAAAATGTATTTTATGGACTTATGTGTTTATGTTTATGGATTTATGTGCTTATGTTTTTCTCTGTGTGCATAGAACAAATGTGTGTGGATGTCAGCAGAGGCCTGAAAGAGTCTTGGTGTCACTTGGAACTGTGGAGCTACGTTACAGCCTCCTGTTGAGGTGCTCCACCAGACAGGGAGTGTGGGAACTAAACTCAAGTCCTCTGCCATAGCAGTAAGTGTACTTAATTTCTGAGACATCTCTTGAATTTTGTTGACTCTGAATTTTAAAAGACTTTTGTGATTAATCCTCTATTAATAAAATAATTTGTAAAGTTCTTTTTTAAATTTTCTAAGTAAGTGGCATGTCAAAGAAACACATTCGTAGACTGAAATTGTCTCCAAAGCCATCTTAATTTATTTTAAGTTTCCAACTATTTAATTAGCATCAATTATACATTTTAAGGTCTACCAAATAAAGATTTTTTGATAAAGGTACATTGTTTACTAATCACATACAAATTCAGGAGCATTCAGGGTGCACATGGACATAGTCAATAACTAACATGTGCTTTTATAAGTGATCATTCTAGTATCATTAAGCACAGTCCCCTATTCTCTTAGATCTCAGCCTACTCACAAAGTCAAAGCTGCCATGCTTTCTTTTTCTGTAGCCTTTGCTTTTGTGCTTATTTTTAAGTGAGAATGATTTTGTGTACAGACCATCAACACATTAGGTTCTCATGACAGCAAGGGGGAGAATTAAAAATAAACAGTAGGGAGGGTAACAGAATGCAGGTTATATTAAAGAGTGGAATAAAATAAAGTAAGAAGATTTAGCCAGCTTAAAGTGAGAGATAAAGTTCAGGAAGTGAGAGGAGGTCCAGCCAATTAAAATTAAATTTTAAAGAAGCTGAAAACCAAATTACTGTCATCAAAGAACTCCCAAAAATATACAAACCAAGGGAAGTTTTCCAAATTTTATATCAAGTTTGTGTATTCAAACTTATAATTACCAGGCCATAATAATCTCTATACAATAGAAAATAAATTTAATGTCTCAAAGAGAATTTTGCCTGGTGGTTCAGAGTTGGATAATATAGTCAGATGCCTATGTGTGGAGCAGGCTGAAAAAACTGTGCCAGACATGAACTGCTTGGCATTGTTATGCATCGGGTAGCAAATCAAAACACATAGCAAAAAATATAGCAGAGAAAGCACAGCTACTAGGGAACCTTCAAGAAAAAGAACTAGGCTCTCCAAGGATAGGCAACTGTCCACTGACATGGGCAGCATGTGGACCCTCCAGGGGAGAGATCAGACTGTGTTTCTATAAGTGGAATGGCACTTCAGAGCCCATTCTCCCCAGAGGAACACCTAACCCAGTCATGACATTAGGATGAGGAAATTGGACCTGCCTGGAGTTGATGCTAAGCTGGTCCACCTTGGGACTTCTTGCACTTTGGGAGGAGGGGATGGAGGATGGAGAGGAGGGAAGCTTAAGGCAAGTGGGAAAGGGGGAATGGAGGGAGAGCAAGGGGATACATGGAGGGGAAGGACTTTATTTTATAAATAGATTTTAAAAAACTAAGTTCCATTCTTTAAACAGTGATATAGTTGTATTGAATTAATTAATTAAAATACAGAAAGGTTCAACTTTAAAGAAAAAAGAAGGAATGCATACTGCTAGAGATACCTCTATCAGATGAAAATTTAATTATTGCTGCTAAAAAAACTTTATAAATGCACCAGGATATAAATTTTGCTATTCTGTCCCAACCAAAAATTTTAAATAAGCTTAGAGAACAATACAATGACTTTATTCATGCAACAAACAAGTTTTATGTTTTGGCTCTCACATTTTCACTCAGTGATCTTGCAGAACATTAATACTTTCTTGGCTATTGCAGGTATACTTTGAATCTGCTTACTTCTCTGCTCTCATAAAGGTCCACTCTAACACAGTGTTTTGAGATAGAAGTTGGATAGACACATCTTCCCCTGATTGAATGCCTTTATGTACACTTATTTATTTTGCCTGCTATTTAGTTTATAGGAAACATTTTCACTGTATGAAAATGAAGATGTGATGCTGAAAACTTTAGTTAAATGTTTAATTTATCACTCTATCTTTGACCAGTATGAAGTAGCCCTCTTACTTTAAAGAGTATAGATGTGTCCATAAAAACCTAGTTAGTTGATATAAATTAACTCAACTGAGATTAGCCTAGTGTTAAATGAACTTTCCTAATACCAAACATTTTGTTCTTAGAACGGTGGGTTGTGTGTTATGTAGTGGATATTTCAATGAATTGCATATGTGATTAGACAAAATTTTAAAAGTCCTATTAAATATTGCAGTACAAATTTATATCTGAAAAACAATTATGCTTTGTATATATAAACAGGATATATTGTTACTTAAGAACTTCTTTTTGGATCACAGTCAATATTTCAGATAAAGTATGCAAAAGAAGCTTTCAATAATTTTGTCTATTATTTCAAAAAGGAAAATGATGTCAATGAAAAATTATTTTTAAGACATTGGCAAAGAATTTATCCTGGTTTAAATATTTCTCTACTCAAATTTTGATGGAAACTCAATCATCTCTGAGACAGTATGAAGAGTGAGCAAAATAGAAGATGCTGAACCCACAGGAGCTTTACTCTTACAAATGTATTAGTGCTTGTTTTAAAAGGCTGGGACTACTAGTTCTTACTCATCATCTGTTTCTCCTTTCTAAGACAGAAAAGCAGGAAACCTACCTACAAAAGGTACCACTAAATCAATGCCCTAGATATCACTCTATCAGAGATGCCCTAGAGAAAGTGATAGAAAATGTAAGATAAGCTATAATCAAAAGATTTTTTGAATTTTACTTTTGAATGGTCAATTAGACTCAATGTAATGATTGAATAGAGAAATTGCCAACCCACTGAAATGAGTATGCATTATTTATTCATTGTCAAAATGGTCCTAAAATACTGACAAAATAAATAAGATATAGTACATGAAGCTATAGTATACAAAAAGAATAATAGAAAGTGAACTTTAATCTGTTAACTGATGACTGAATTTTGTCTTCAACCTCTACACCAACAAATGACTTCGTTTTCATGTCATGACAAAGGCATACCAAATCCCTAAATGATCTGTTTGACTATTTTAAAAAAGAGAGGCTCTAACTGTATAAAACTAAAATTAATTAAACAAAATTTTACTAGTTTTATCTGTTGGACTAATATGTAAATCCTTAAATCTCTCTTAATTTTTATTCTTTCTGAATGTACTCTGATTTCCTTGCAATTTTTAAGTATTTTTGGAAAAAAGCTCATAGTGAAACATAATTTTTAACCAACAATTCCCCAAAGGTACTGTATTAGTTTAATTCTTTATCACCATGCCCTGTCTCCATTTGCATTTTCTAAATGGAGATCATCATATTTCAATACACTTGTGTATAGCTCATTGATCAATATCTTCATGAATTGTGAACTGAAATTATCTCCCATTAATCTCTAATACCAAATCCTTAGTAAAATGACTCAAATTTGTGAGGCTTTAATGTAATATGTTTAATAAAGGAATGTATCACTAAAGTTATCTGTTTTTATTTAGATTTTTATGCTTTGTGTGTGTGTGTGTGTGTGTGTGTGTGTGTGTGTGTGCTTACAGAATCCTTGAGCAGATATTTGACTGATTTGGCACTAGAATTACAGGCAGTTGTGAACTGCCTCATGTGGGTACTGGAACCTGATCTCAGGTTCTTTATAAAGACAGCAAATACTATTAACCTTTGTGCCATCTTTCTATTCAATGCTAGAATCTTACTGGTACTTGTTTCTCTGGTGTGCATAGAAGGGTTTGATAAAATATGTAAATTTTACTTGTAATGGCAAATTTAGAGTACAAAATAATGTTCCTATAACAATATATTGTTGCATTAATTCCATTTAGTATTACAATAAGAAGCCAGAGCCAGATACTGAACAAAATCTGAAATATCAGGAAAAATAGGAACAAATAACAACCACATCTCACCTAGTCAACTCCTTTTATTCTAGAAGTTGTGTTAAGCGTTTTCTTCTTTTTCTGTGAAATTAAAATAAGTCTGTTTACATTTCTAGAACTTGCCACTAACTTTATAAATGAATGAACTGAAGCCCTGATGTCAGAAGATCCACACTGCCTACGGTTGCCTGACCTAAATATCTTTGTGAGAAGCCTCCTCCTATGTTGCACTTAGCTGTATGAATGCTGAATCCAAAGTGCAGTGTTTAAATCAAGACTTTGCTCTTCCTGACTACAATCTCAGGAGCAAGTGCAGTCCTATAAACCTCAAGAGACTAATAAGTCTGGATTTGATGCCCAGCTGCACAGAAATGCATAAACCCTCTTAAGGTATAACTATTACCATGTTGTTCATTTTCTGACTTACAACTTCTGGAACAGTCTTTTAATCACATGGTTCCATTTTCTGGTTTGTATTTCAGAAAAGTTTCTCTTTTCTATGTTTAAACAAAGAAAAGGTTTTACTGAAGAACAATTCTTAAAAAATATTTGTTAAATCACAGGAGATATGAGAAATGCTAGAGCTTGTTTTAAAGTTCAGGACAGGACAAGATTTTGTTCACATATTCATGTGACCCACAAGGAATACCATGTGCCTACAGCATCTGACCTCTGATCATCCTTATTTTCACCAAATAATCACTGTCATTTCTTTATGTCTTCCACCTCATGTTTCTTCTTAGACAAGAGGGTCTACCTTTTTATGTGTTGCCAGGCTTTTTTCATTCCTATATCTATTCCATAAGGTACTTCCAAGTCATATTACATTCATTCAAGTGTGAGTTGAGTTTGTAAGTAGCATTCTGACACTAGCTATTGATATGGAAATTAAACTTCACATAATTACTCAGGTTGTAGCAGAACCATTTCTTTCATAGGACCATGGTGAGTACCTTTTAATGAGGAGATGCTGATAAGAAAATTAACACTATGGTGGTGATGGAGTCAGCACTCAGTCCATATCAATCACATTTCTGTTCGTATTATTGCATTATAATATAACTTTGACTACGAGATAAAAATGAAAAAATTGATTGAGACTGAAAGATTGTGTGTGTGTGTGTGTGTGTGTGTGTGTGAGAGAGAGAGAGAGAGAGAGAGAGAGAGAGAGAGAGAGAGAGAGAGAGAGAGCTGATTATAAGAATTTAATTCAAGAAAGGCAGGTGTGCAAATTTGTATTTTGTCTCTGAAACAGAAATTCTATTAGTCTATATTTTTTAAGACCAATAATAGAAAATGTTTTCTATTGCTTGAAAAATTATTAACTTCACTCTCATAGCTTATTGTGCTTCTCAGCCCCCATTAAAGAAGCTTCTATTGGTAGTAAGTGGCAATTAACACAGAGGTACATAAATGGACATTGTATAGAGAAAAGAGACTACAGAATGCTTGGCACTAATATGGAGCATCTGTGTCAAAACTTCTCATCCCAATACTTGGGGATCATTATATAACAGAGCGTTGAAATGTTTTCGAGACAGAGGTAGTGAACATCTCTAGTTTCCCAGTAAACTACAAACAGGAACATGTGTATAACAACATGAAAAAAAATCCTAATTATAGTCTCCATGAGAAGAAAAGTAACATAATTAAAAAACAGTGACACACATTTGAAATATTCAACCATGTGTCTAATACAACCACTCAATACATAGCTAAACAAAACAAATTATAATTTATTAGTTTAATTAAATGGTAACTTTCAAGTTATTTTCCCTGTGAAATTCAACAAAAAAAATCTTTCTTATTAATATTGAAACATCATTCTGTCCATGTCCCACTGTAATTGATTTTATGGAAGGCATTTCATCTTATGTCTTTCATTTACGATTACTTCTTCCATTGGTGCCTTCAGATTCATGGACAGTTTTCCTCTATTTATCTGGTGTTGAAATTGGAAGGCTTCTTAATTCTGTACTGTCTCATCCTTCACTGAGCCTGAGCTCTGTTTCACTTTGTCCTCTGCATTCTCCTCCCTGAGTCCTCTAAGACACATGTGGGTCACATTGCTGCTAAAGACTACTCATCTCACCTCCTTTATTTCACTTGGACAGTCTTTTTTTTTTTTTTTTTTTTTTGAGATTTTGAGACTCTCTATCAATTTCAGTAGTAATCCAGTAATTTATGTGAATAAAACTTAAGATTTTATTTCATGGAGATTTCCACTTAACTATTTTTAGTGTTTTTCTGCTCACTTTTTATTTTATAATCAATTTAATAAAGTCTACTGTTAAACTAAAGTGTAATTCAACCAAACTCTCAATACTTTAGTGTTTGTGGCTGTAACTTTACTCTTAATTTTAATTCCATTCTTCCTAAAACCAGGATGTCTTCTGGCATTATTTCTGTACATCTGATTATAAGCTTTCTTTGAAAGACCACTGCAGCCCAAAAATATGTTTATATCACTTTTGGCTGTGTTGTAACCTTCTCTGTGGTTGAGTTTTTTAGATTTCATAGTTTTAGGCTTATTTGAAGGCAGCTCTCTGAGTCCCTTGTCCTACAAGAATAATTTCATTTACCATAAGGAGATTCTCTATTGAGGAGAGTCAAAAATACCTTTAAACAATAATGCCTAGCTCAGAATTTCAAAAGCTTTCATGAAATGTGAAATTTTAAATCATTCTTTCAGTAACCACATTAAGCAGTGATAGGCATAAGAGATAAAAAATGTATGATTTATGTTTGCCTTATATGATAGTACATTGTACAGTATACAGAGTACACAGAAGTCTGTGAGAAATCCATGTACACAAGTCATTTTTCATAAATTCTAGGAAATTGAAATAAAAAAGTAACATTTGCTTGGGAATATAACAAAATACATATCCTGTTTAGTCATCAGCAAAGATTTTGGTAAACATAAAGGTTAAAATATGTCAGGTGGATGGATCACAGGGACACAGGCACAGGACTTAATAAACCATCTTTCCATGAACTGTAAACTTATTTGATCAAATTGGCTGGTGAATAAATAATGTAAAAGAAGTGAGAAAAATGAAATAATATGGAAAAGGCCATTATAGGAGGTAGAGAATAGCAGTGGCCATGGAACTGGAATGGTGTCTCAGACATAAGAGAAAATAATTGAGCCCAGTGCCTGGGTAGCAATCCTGTCCACTCAAAGGGTGAAAGAGAAGAGACTCAAATTCAAGGTGTATCTGGGCCACAGAGTGAGTTTATAGCTTGAGGAGCTTAGTGAGACCATATTTTTGTTGTTGTTGTTTTATTCTTTTTTTTAAAAAAAAAGGGGGGGGAGGGGAGTTCTAGATCTAGCTCAGTAGTAAAGAACTTGCCTAATGTTTGGCAGAACCAGACATAATTGGCAGCATTGTGTGTATGTGTGTGTTTGTGTGTGTGTGTGTGTTTGCTTATGCCTGTGTGTATGTCTGTGCATGTATATACATGTGTATGTGCATACTTATATGCATGTGTGTGTGCCTCTTTGTATGTGTGTGTGTGTGTGTGTGTGTATACAATCAGTAGTTAGCAATGAGAGTGAGTAGTGTTTTCCAATATTCAAGAGGAAATGATTTGCTTTGTTGGTTTCATGGATTTGGCAGCAGTTGTAGAAAATAACAAAGGGAAAAGAGGTGGACAGTTGCTCATTCACTCTAATATCTGAAAAACTAAAGGGCTCAGAGTGCTTGATACCAGGTGATATGGTCAGAATTCTGTGCAGGAAACAAAGGCTCTTTCGAGTCTCCTTCTGGCAATAGTTAATCACAGAGAAGGAACAGCCAACACACCCAGGCATATTAGAAAATGAAGATTTTGTGAAGTGCAGAATGCAGTCTAAAGCAATTGTGCTCATCAGGTGATGGATAAACACTTCAGCAACTGTCTTCAACTCCAGAGAATCAGCGCTCTCCCTGCCTTCTGCTGTACATGCACAGCGGATTTCTAAATACTTCTCAATGCTTGTACTGATGAACCAGCACTGTGAGGGCAACACAGCCTGAGGAATAGAAGCTTTGGGTTTCAAGTCTCAAGGATAAATTGTGGACCTCATAGGGAAGCAGCATGAGGGTGAGGGTCAACAGAAATTCATTATGTCCTTATATATATGCAACACTAATGTATATATTTGTCTGCATACTCATGGTGCCAATAAATTATGAAATATTTTTACATTGAATGAATTTTCTATATATTTTTTCTTATTCATACACATCAAAGTGGTCATGTAAAAGCTGTGGCTTCTTTGAAATCAAACACATGGCAATGGTGAATGCCAAGTATTTAGCCTTTTGTTCCTGTATTTGAACCTTTATCATGATTCTGACATGTTACAAATTATGAAAAGAAAACATTATGGAAATGTGACACAATTATTCATTTTAGTATGTAAACAATTTGAACATTTTAAGAAACATATAACACTTGTAATGAAACATTAGTCAAGTGCATTGAAGAATGCACATTCACTTGCACAACAAACTATGTAACATGAAATTACTACATAATTTATTCAAATGGGAAACCACTAGTATATGAATACAAGTGTTATCCAGTATGTAAAACTGGTAAATATTTTTTATAGCTGTACTCCTACTGATTTTCTCTGGGGTATGTGCGTGTTTCTGTGCACACCTGTCGGTGGTGGTGGTGTGTACATGTGTGAATGCCAGATGTTAAATCAATGACACTCTTCACTGTTCTCTAACATACTACTTGAGGCAGAAGCTCACTGTTTAAGCTTGTTTAGCTAATGACATAGCTCAAGGTAAGCCCCTGCCTCTGCTCCTTTGCACTGAGATTCCAAATTTACCAGTTTACTCGGTTGATGCTGAGACTGTAAACTTAAGTCTCAAGCTTTGTGTAGCAAGGACTTTACCAATTGAGCTATGTCCCTGACCCCTCTGTCCTTTGTATATACCCCTGTCCCTTTCACTCACAATGATCTGCTATCAGGAGCCTCTTAAAGTGTATAAATTCAAGTATTATGAGCACATGAGACCTTAAGAGAAAATGCATTTTACCTGATTAATTCAGGATTTTTGACTAAGCATGCTTTATTACAGATACTAAAAGAAATATGCATTTAATTACTTTTTAAATACACAGGCTGATTTAACCCTATTTCTATGCTAAAATTTTGTGTGTTTCATTTTTATGATCCTGCTTATTGCAGGAGTTACCCCTTATATCTGGCCTCACTTTCTGTGGTTTCTGCTACCCATGATCAATTACAGACTGAAAATGATAAATGGAAAATTGCATAAATAAATAATTCATAAGTTTGAGTTGTGCAGTGTTCTGAGTAGTGTGCAGAAATACTGTGTGCTCAGGATGTGAATCACCCCTTTGTGGAGCACACAAAGACCATGTGAAACACCTACCTGTTGTCTCCCAGTAGCGTTTCTGATAACAGATACACTGGCAAAGCACCACACCCTCACAGAGCTGAACTACTGACCACACTTCATCTTAGCAGCAGGACATTGTGTCATCACCTCACATCATCTTAAGAGGAAGGGTGAATACATCTCAGGATGGTGTCAAAATTGCTATGCTTTACTGTTCATTGCTAGTAGCTAGTTGCCTCACACATATTTACAATAACTCTAGACAGAAAAATAGTATCCACACTATGTTTAGAACATGCTTCTGTATGGGTATACATTTAAATCTTGAATTGTATTCTCTGCAGATAAGTGGGGTTTACCTTACATCATGTTAAATATTGTAAGCAAAGTGGCTCCTTAATTAATAGTTTGGGTTCAAAAATGAGCTTTAGTATTAAGTGAATATCTATATATTCATGAATGTTGAAATCATAATAAAATATTTACCACATATTCCACATATAGGTTATATCAGGAATATTAAGGACTACATATCACAGGAAAAAAATATTGCAGTGTAAAAAACCACAGGATTTCTGCTTTCAGAATTAGGTGCATATCAAATTCATATTTATTTTACAATTTAGTCAATTAAATGTGCTTATGTGAAAATAAAAGATGGCACTGTGAACACCTTCACTTAAAAATTACTGCCATGGAAGAATTACAAATGGATGAAAGGCATTTGAAAACATGCTCAACATCTTTAGCCATCAGAGAAATGCAAATCAAAAGAACTTTGAGATACCACCTTACCTGTGAGATTGGCTAAGTTTAAAGAAACAGATGACAGCCTGTGCTGGAGAGGATGTGGAGCAAGGAGAACACTCCTCCATTGTTGGTGGGAATGTAAGCTTGTTCAGCCACTCTGGAATGCAGTATGACAGTCTCTCAAAAAACTGGGAATTGATTTCCCCAAGGATCCAGCAATACCACTACTGGGTGTATGCCTTACAAATGCACATTTGCACCCAAGAGCATTAGTTCAACTATGTTCATAGCAGCATTATTCGTAGTAGTAAGAACCTGTAAACAACCTTGATGTCCCTAACTGAAGAATGGATTAACAAACAGTGATACATCTACACAATAGAGTACTACTCAGCAGTAAGAAAAAAATGATATCCTAAAATTCGCAGGCAAATGAATGGATTTGGAGAATATCCTCCTGAGCAAGGTCTCACAAACCCAGAAGGATAAACGAGATGTACTCACTCATTTATGGACTTTACACCAAAAGCAAAGCATGTCCAAGCTGCAAACCACAACCACTGAACAGCTTGGGATCTGAAACACCTTGGACTGGCACCTTGGAGCCCACTTCCTCCAGAGGAACACTTGACCCAGTCTTGATGTTGGGGTGAGGAGAGCAGATCTGCCTGGAGTGGATGCTGAACTAAGCCACCTTGGGACCTTGGGACCTCCTGCCATTGCTGGGCAGGAGATAAGTAGATGGTTAGAATAAAGAGTGACTGGGAGAGGTAGGAGGAGAAAGGGAGTTTGAACAAGGAGATACATGGATAAAAAATGAGACTTTATTCAAAAATAAATACCCCCCTCCCAAAAAAAACTACTGCCATGAAATGATTGTAGCCACATGGACTGGTGAGAAAATAGTGCTTGTAGGCACAATGAAAGAAAGCACCCTGAAACAAGATGTGCCTTAAATATCTTATGCAACTGGAGTATGGAATCAAGGGGCTATCTCTCCTTTATATTTGACCCATTTGTTAACGTCAGCTGAATTTCAGAGTGACACAACTGGATAGATACAGCATAACTGAGAGACTGGAGAGTAAATAAGAATTCTATAAGAGCACCAGAGCTTATGTTTGTACCATGGCTTGATCTTTCCCCCTTTCCAATATTCCTACAGTCTCAAGTAAGTGCAAAATGAATATATTCATTTCATTATCTGACTGACTACCTGACCTCAATTTATAACTATATCCAAATTTGTGATCCATAAAACCATTTTGAAGAGACACAAGCCAAGCATTTCTTTTGATAGGTTAATGCAAGCAGTCCATTTGTTCAAAGGGAACTTTGCGAGCCCTTAAAAAAAATGTTAAAGAGGTTCAGGGATATTACTCTGAATCTTTTATTTTAAAAAAGGTTCTAGAATGTCTCATGCAGCACTAGAGGTTTTAAAAACACAATAAATGAGTGAAGTAATGGTGATCAGGTTTTAAGTAAATAAATACCCAAGAGATACTTTTTATTTATTAGTAATAATCTACAATTCTAGTAATGAATGCAAAATGTGGCCAAAATCCCCTATTGCTTCATTGATACCTTAGTTTCTCCAGAAATTTCAATAAGAAAAATGTTCTTAACGTTTAAGCCTTGCAGTTCCTCCTATAGGGTCCAAAGACATGGCTATTTCTGTAGAATAAAGACAGGGTGAGTACTAGTAATTCTGTCACAAAAGCTTTTGAACTTTAGTTGTATTTTATGCACCTATTTTTGCTCTTAGACTTGCTGTATCTTACAGCCTGCAGAGTGTATTGTATAGTCTACTTCTTAGGCCTGTGTGATTTATTGTTCTTTTAACAAATAATTCTCAATATTTCTCTTTTCATTTATGAAGTGCAACTGAAATGGTAAATCTTGAAAGCATATGAATTGATAATGAGAGATTCTTCTGGATAATTAAATTTTCAGTATTTCACCTTTCAAAGGTAGGGGAGGAATAGGAAGTAATCTTTTTATAAATGTGTATCAGTTTTCTCACTGCTGTGGTAAAAGACCTGAAAACATCAACTTAAGGTAGGAAGGGTTTATTTGACTCATACTCCATGAGTACAGAGCATCACATGAGAGGAAGCAGGGCCATATGAGTGTGTGGGAGCTAGTCACATTCATTCAGTCTCAAGAAGCAGAGATTACACAATGCATTAGTTAATTTTCGTGTCCAGCTCATTTTATCTGTTTTATTGATTTTAGGATCCCAATTCATGCAATGTTGGCATCCATGATTAGTAAAGAGATTTTTTTTTCCTGGCTGAGTCTAGATTCTGTAACAGTAACATCAGCTACTATGGTGTGTGAAAGTAAGTTTAAAACCTGTCATAAACATCATTCTGAGAAAAAAATTAATCTCATTCACCTTCATCAATATATCTGAGAACACATAGACGTAGCAAATAATTTCATTTTTTCTCTACCAAAAGTGAAGTCATTTCTATTTCTAATTTTTAAAAATTATTTTTGGAGCTGTAAGATGCCTTAGGGGGTAAAATGTCTGCTGTGAAGCATGAAGACTGAGCCCTGATCCTAGGAATGCACATAAAGTTGCTTGCAGTAGCACACCAGTACTCTTAGCATTCCTACTGTGAGCTGAGGGATGCGAGAGATGAATACTTGGAAGCTCACATGGTGGCTAGCTTGTCAAATGCAGCTAGGAACAAGCAACCTGGCGTGAAACTAGGTGGAAGGTGAGGGGCAATATTGAAGATTATCTGTGCATTCACATATTCTCACACAGAGATATGCTTGCATATATCACACACAGGTAACTCACACACACACTCGTTAATATTTGTTTCTTGTGAGGTAGAACCTGTCATAGGAAATATGCAATCAGTGGCGATTATATGTATGGGTTCCATATTTTAATTAAGTCTTTTGGCAATTCTATTTGCTTCATACAAATACGATAAAGTAGTATTATTTCAACTTAGTCTTGTATAAATGACAGATATTGTGCCAAACTGTTATCAGTATCTGCAAGATCCTAAAAAGCCCAGGCAAAAACTAACCTATTGAAATATGTATGTGGCTCACTTTCTAAATATATAAAGGAAAGAGGTTCAGCGTTTCCTTATGTTGAAATGAACAGTGGTCAGAAGCCATTCCAAAATGTCCAAGTCTTATCTTTAGATTTTTTTCAAAGATTTTGTATTTCAATTTGTTGAAAGATCAAAATGAGCTTCACAGGATAAATTACCTTTTGGACTTCTGTTTTAATTGCTGTTTGCTTTTATCCACCGAGTTTAAAGCAAGAGAGGGCAATCTCAAATCCTTTACCTCTTACCCCCTTTAAGCACTTCTTGGCCATACTTCATAAGATTTTTTAGTAGATAGTATAAGTAGCAAAGGGATGTGATAGGAATCACATATATTAAAAACAATTTTTATTAATATATCCATATATTAAAACAATTTTTGAAACAAACACAAATATTCAGTTCTGAATATTTCTTAAGAAAGTATGCATTAGTCTTTGAAGATAAGAGAATCTTAAAAACGTCTAAACTTATAACAAACTATTTAAAAATGTATTTCACACTGACTATCTCAATATGCAGAAATGTTGTATAACATTTTGTAGAGACACATCTGGATTTTTCCCTATGCTGTTCTTGTCTTTCTTTGATACAAGTCTATGGATCAGAAATGTTGGTAATTGCTGTACGCTGTTGGTTGAAGTGGAGAAGAGAATGACCTGATGTGGTGGGAGGGGAAGGGATCTTGAATAAGGATATACAAGGATAGAAAGTGTGACTTCTTTGTTCATAATAATAAAAAAAATGAATATGCATTTGAGAATTCCAACTCCATAAACATTTTTGTACACAGAAACACGAAAGGTGATGACATTTATCAGCATAAATTTAGATGCCTGGAGGAGAGATGGAGTGAATTACCACCGATGAGAGTATCTGCCCCATGTCTGTCAACTCATTTCCTGTCAGTTTCCATCCACTCCTCTTTCCTTTGGAGTTCTTTTCCTTCCTATCATTTATACTGTGACAGTTGTCATGAGTCTAACCTTGATGCCAGAGGCAATTGACAAACTCTGGAGAAGGTAAAGCAATGCTTTCTGGGCCCTTCATGTAACAGTAGACAGTCAGTAAAGCATATTGCATTCTTAATAGCTTCCTAGTATTTTCTCGTACCCAGTGATTCTCAATGAGTAATGCTGGCAGCAAGGTAGATAGTTCTGTCCATGACACTTTAATCAATCCTCTTGCATCAGTGTGGCATAAGAAAACTGTCCTTTGACTGTTTTAGGAGATCAGCTGTTCTCTTCTACATGCTTCTCTCTAGATTTCTGCCCTAACTTGTGTGGTAACTAACTCTTTTGGAGATAATTCCTTTATCACTAGCTATTATTTTTTACATGAAAATTTCATTTCCAAATAACTAATGTAGATTCTTTTCCTCTTGAATGGATCCCAACTGTGACATGTCTTGTCTTTTCTGTCCAACTTTGTGATGGAAAGATGTCATTAGATTTTCATATCCTGTCCCCAAAATTAGTTCTTTGAACATTTTAATTCAAAATATCAATATTGGATTTAAATTCATTACCCTGATGATATATTTAATAAAATTTCAAGTTCTGCTACAGACAATTGAGGAGAAGGATACAAGTAATCATGTACAATTAGTTTGGCAGTTCAAAGTACTTCATAAAATGGCCTGGTAAGGTAGAAGAGGCCTGGTAAGTTTGAGGAGATGAGACTACTGGGTTTCCTAAGATGACTTTATGAACAAATCTCAACCTTAGCAGTAGAGTGATGGGCAATTAATACCTGCTGGGAGAGGGAGGTATTCTTGAGTAGAATAAGCCTTGATAGATAAACCATGTTTCCTTGAAAGTACGTATATTCAAGAATATATGGCATAAATTTGGTTGCCATAATTAAAGAAAGAAATAAGGACAGGAAAAAGGAGAGAGAGGGGAGAGAGAGAGAGAGAGAGAGAGAGAGAGAGAGAGAGAGAGAGAGAGAGAGAACAAAGTAGAGTATATAGGAAAGGGTAGTAGGTAGGAGGTCTGGGAGAAGCTGTGGGATGGATGTGTATAATACCTTTTATGAAATTCTCAAATCACTAAGAGAATTTCCTCTTTTATCTCTCCTCCCACATCTTCTTACTTTCTCTCTCTCCTTAAGCAAATTACTAACACTACAAACTATGAGCCAGAGGTTCTGAAATGTGTCTACACACAATATTTGAGCATGAGGTGAAATTAAGTTATTTGAAGCTTGAATGACCCATGAAAATGAAAATAATTTCTCATTTCACTTTAGCATAAGAAGAGTCCTCAGACTGTTTGATTTTTAAAGGTTAAATGTGCAAATTTTCTTTGAAGCTAATTTTTTTTAAGACTTAAAGGTATAGAAAGGTATGGAAAGAGCAAGCAATTTAAAAATGCAACTATTATGCTTTGAACTACATAAAAATGTTAAATGATTTAGTCATTTCCCATGATCTAATTGTGTACTCAGGAATGCAATTCCGTTGCAAAGCTTTGGTCTATTTTTAGAACTCTTTTCCTTCACATTAGAGACTGAGAACAAAGGAGAGAGCAGGTGAAGAAGGGTGTCTGCTAATCTAGATACTGGCCACTCAGCCTTGACACAATGGTTCAGTAAAGAAGGCTGAATATCTGAGCAGCTCAGCATACAAAAATGTGGGGTCAGAACATCTCTATTTTTTATCAAAGCAGCTGGGCAGAAAATTAGCCAATTGAATTCCATCTGTTTCTACCTTTGCTCATTAGGTTCTTGAAAATGTGTGTGTGTGTGTGTGTGTGTGTGTGTGTGTGTGTGTATGTGTGTGTGTCTTTGTTGATTTCTACAGACTGGATAAATTATACTAATGTGTATGATGTTGGAGAAGTTTATATGTCACATTATCACACCAGCAGGCCTGTGCTCTTACCCATAATACTGCATTTGGATTGTTATCTTCAATTTTAGCCCAGAAATATCATTTTGAGTAACACTAATTCTTATAATACAATCTGTACAGTATAGTATCTGTAGTGATTGCAAAGAAACAAAGCATCAGGTAACAAGCTTGTGTCTGTAACGAACTCTGTAGGAAGCAGAGCACCATCCAAGACAAAGTCCTTACATTCCAAGAGCCTGTGTTTTCTTACTTGATTAAAAACATATATTTTACGCATAGTAAGCAATCTCAGATGATAGTTCTCTTTATAAGTGATTAATAAGCAACCTGTGTGACAAGTTGACCAAGCCCCTCTAACAGTGTAGTGAAGTGCTATGGAAAATAATTAGATTAACCTTGTCTGGACAAAGTGACAATGCAATTGCTTATTAAAAGAAAATCACCAAAGAAAAGGGTATTTACTGACAGCTAGTGATATATTTGGATGTTGATAAAATTAACCAAATGAGCAAAAGTCAAACACTCTCATAAACCTTGATAAAGACCTGAGATTTCTTTGCTGATAAATGGTATTTTCATAGTTCCTGTTTCCAAGTAGTCATGCAGTCATATTTTTTTTATAACTTTTCACTTCTTATTTATCTTTTGTTAGTTTACACAGTAACTGATTTCCTATTCCTTACCTAGTTTTGGTTGCTTCTCCCCCCTCCCTGTGGACTTCTTCATCTCTCAGGCCTCTATTTTCTCTGATCCTTTTCTATATCTAAAGCCCTCTCTCTTTCATATTGCATGTGCTTTTTTTTTTTTTTTTTTTTTTTTTTTTTTTTTTTTTTTTTTTTTTTTTTGCTTCTTCATTTATCTAGCTAAATATATGTTTTAAAAGAATAATGCTAGCAATGTTTGAAGTGTGTGGTAAGATAAAACATCCTAATCCCTGGGAGCTTAGTTTAGCTGAACAGACTCTGCCATTATATAATGGAGATCTTTTTACATAAGGTCTTGAATGGTGGGAGGCGTGGGGGCTAAGAATCAGAAAACAAACTCCAAAAACTTTTCAAAGTCAAATTTGAGAGACTTGGTTGATTGGATTCCAAAAGTCAGTGCAGGTCAGAGGCAGAGATGGCTTGAATTTGTTGGCCTGTGTGACCAGAAAGAGCTTGGTCCCATTACTGGAGCAAGGGATGACAAAGGAGCCGCACCAGGGCGGGGGGTGGAAACATAATGAGACCAAATTGGACCATCTTAGGTTTTGAGTGTCTGTGGGCCAGGCATGTTTCATATTTTCTAAAAATAAAAGGGCATTGAGGGCAATCATCTAAAATAATTGTAATATTAAAATATAATTTATAAATGTCACGCAGATATAAAAATATTTAGCCACGCACATCATTAGCTCAAAGCATGCTATTTTCAAGAGGCCTGTGTATACACATTAGGTCTAAGGTGTAAAAGTCTGTCCATTAGAGAATGCAGCACAGACAATTACATTTGATTTGACCTACCTCCCTGTCCATTTTGGAGACATAGATTGAAGAAAGGAAATGATTTTTGCCCTATTTTACTAACAAATATTTTGGATAACTCTCTCATACAGATAATTGGATTTTTAATGTAAGAATTATTCAATCAAAAATTGAAGAGAAGAATAAAGAGGCTGGAAGTAATGAAAACAGAAAGCCCTACTTATTATATTTAATCAGGACACTTTCTGTTAAAATGTCTAAAATCAAACAAAAGGGCTCATTTATTCTTTCTGTTGAATTAATATATTAAAATTTTCTATTTTGAGTGCTAAGTGTTTGGATCAGATTTTAAGATCAGTAAGATTAATTAAATTTATATTGTATTTTATATAATACTTTTTAATTTTATTAAATCAAGACATAAATTATAAGAGTATACAAAATATTATCATGTAAATAGCTTATTAGTCATATTTACTAATGTCCTTTAAAATTCCAGCAACTACAGAAAGTATGGCAGGTAGCATTTTAAGTGTGTCCCCATATTTTCTTCTGTCCAAAGACAAAACTATCTAGACTATTAAGCCATTTTTAAGAAATTATGAATGAATTCCTTATCCTAGTGGATGAATTGTTACAATTCTCATTGTTAGCACATTCATTGAATGCTGGCAGTATATCCATGTGTGTATATATACACATATGTGTGTGCCTGGTGCCCACATAGGTCAAAAGAGGTAACTGGATTCCTGAAAATGCAGTTACAGATGGTTGTGAGCTGCCATGTGGGTGCTGGAAATGAAACCCAGGGTCCCTAAAATAGCAATCAGTAATCTTAACCACTGAGCAATCTTTCTACTCCCTAGAAATTGACTCTAAAAAAAATAATACCTGTTTGTAGATAGAATCAGGACATATGTCAACAACTCTATAAGGAGCATATAAGATCAGTACTCCAAAAATGAAGCTTAATGATGCAGAGAACTACAGGACAAATAACAAGAATTGAAAAGATGAGAAAGGAGAGGGGCTAACCTAGACAACCAACTGCTCAATTATGGTTAAACTGCATCCTAAGTGTTTGAGAGGCTGGGTTCATTTCTGTTTCTTTCTTCTTGCTCTGCTTTGCTGAATGCTATCACTTTCATTGAGAAACTAATGTGGGAATGAAAAGTCAAATTGAAACTTAAGAAGCAGAAGCAATGTTCTGTACCACCAGTGATGCTCATAAACAGCCAGAGCTTATGGAGCATTGTTTTACAGCCTAATTCAGACTCTCTATCATGGACAATACAATTTTAAAAGGAAAGCAGTGACATTGTTTCAGAGCTGAGATAGCTTAAGCCTCCATAAAAGGAATAGCACGGGGTATCTGCCCCCACCAAGCTCCTTCAAATACCAATTGTGAGAACAGTTGCTATGGCAATCTGAAACATTTTTGCCTTGTTTTTGTTTAGCAGAATTTGTGAAAATATGAGAAATTATATATTTTAAATCTGTATTTAAATATTAGCTCCTTTTTTCTAGTTATAAAATGTAAGCATTTTAAAATCTTCTTCAGCCTCAGTTTATCACAGGTAAGATGGTAAGCATGTTTGCTTTGCAGGGCTTTGATGGGCTATCCATGAAGTGATGAATGTAAAACATTGATTGCAATTAGACAGTGCTGCTCTTTTAATGTTCTCATTCAGTGTAAAAATTCTAATTTCAATTTTTATTATGTGACATTTGGATAATCTAGCACAGATGCTATAGTGACCCTTCTCATAAAAGCCAGGGGAGGATCATTACCATTGACCATGCTACCACATGTCACTGTAATTAATTACATTTCAAGATCAAGGAATGTTGACTGTAGCATATATTCCAATAATACTACTAAAGATTTGCAGTATCACTGCACAGCCCCCCTGTGTTTTTGTTGATATTAAAGGCTTTCTGAAAAGGCTTGACCACTAGGTTTTGGGCCATTCTTTCTTGCCAAGTCAAGAATTTTAAGTAAATGCAAAAAGTTAAAAACTAAGAATAAAGTTTAATTTCTATTCTTATTGACTAGTTCACACTCAAGCAAAGACAGCAGAAGAGATGTCTTGAAGCAAAAAACAAAACAAAAAAAAAACCACACACATATAAGCATATTTCTGTCATTTTGGTTGCTTCCTGGAAAACATGGATAACACAGTACCTACTTACTGAGACCAGTCTAACTCAGGGAGAAACAAAGAATACCCTGCCATTGACATGGTTCCTTCTGCATCCTGGTATACTTGCTGTCTGAATGCAAAATGTTTACTGTTGTATTTACTGAACCTGTGTGAAGTTTTATGAGGGTAAATTTGTATCCAGGAGTGTGTCTCTTTCATTACTTGATCAATGCAAGTAGCTGAGACCAAACTACCTGATATTCTTGTTCAATCATTGCTACAAGAAAACTTCCAAAGAACATATTAGCAGAAAATGCAGATTTTATAATGAATAGTTAATACAATGTTAAAATTTATAAAATAAGATCTGTCAGACATGCCTGCCTTCTTAGTTCTTTTATTCCTTTACTCCTTCCTTTTTTTAAAAAAAAATCTAAAAGTAGAAAAATATAAGGTCTTCCCTCATTTGGATTGTATAGTTGTGAAGATCCACCATGACGACTGAAGTTCCTATATAAAAAAAGAACATTTAGTTGGAAATGGTTTACAATTTCAGAGGTTTAGTCCAGTACTGCCATGGCAGGAGGCATGATGACATGCAGGCAGACATGATGTTATAGAAGGACCTAGGAGTTGTATATCTTCATCTGCAGGTGGCTGTGGTAAACTCTGTGCCACACTGAGCATATCCTGAACATAGGAGAACTCTAGCTCTACTCCTTCACCCCACAGTGACACACTTCTTCCTCACCTACAACAGAGCCACACTTCCTGATAGTGCCACTCTCAATGGGAGCCATTTTCTTACTGTACACCACAAAGTTATTGGATGAGATCCAAATAAAGAAATAGATTCAGGTTTTGGTTCCAGGAGTATCTGACCACAGTACTGTCTAATTCTTAGCCCCAACTCCCAGTCATCTAGCAATTATTGAATAAGTCTTACTGTACTCAACTTTGTGTAGATACCATGAATGTATCAAAAAATATTGGATATTAGAGCTGGAGTTATTAGTGTCCAACAAAATCAAATGAGTAATTAAATTAGACAAATACTATAATCCTGATGAGATCTCCCTGAGTGTTATTTGCTGAACTATATTTCCATTATGTTTACTGTAAGTAAGGGTAAATCTGGGTAAGCAGCATTTCTGACAGGTCTCAGACTTAGAAGGCTTAGCTGGGAAAAATTCTATGCAACTGCAGGAAGCAATGTTCTGAAAATTGATAAATTTAGTTCCTGTTCAAGGCAATATACTAATGGTAAGTCATCTCTTCCCTGAATTTCTCATAGTGCAGACATTAATGCAAGAAAGGCAATCTCTTCGGAAATGCATATTGTTGGTTGCAGAGAGAAATGATACTGTAGATGAGTCAGCAAATTCTGAACAGCCTAACTGTTATTCAATGACATAAGAGTAGGCTAGTACAGACAGTATTTAAAGAATATAAATTGTAACTCTTGATGTCTATGCTTTTGGTCCTTAAACCACCTAGATTATATTACACATAGTTCTTCTTAACTTCCCTGTATTAAAGGGTTACAGTATAAGATGTTTTCTGATCAAATGTTCTCTTGTGATTTCAATATTCATAAACCAAAGAACTCATCTAGGTCAAATGATGCATTCATTTATGCCTCTCAGTATGCTTAGATCACTGCCCAATGATTACCACATCCATCATAATCACAGGGAAATTGCCATATAACTATGAGTCATACTGATGTCACAGGATTGTTACTAAGTTAGAGATTGCTCCTTACTGTTTCTTCTCTGAGGAATACCGAAACTTTTCCTTAACAACCCAGAGCAAACTGCTCTTGATATCTTTTTGCCAGAATTATGTCACATCAATCAATCAATGACAAGGTGAATAAATTATCATAGTGGACTAACTTAATTAGTACTTGCTCCTGAGGAGCCTAAAATAAATAATATAGGCAGCTTGTTTCACATAGTCCCTTCGCACAAAGTGAAGATTGTGGGTACCTCTGTGTGCATGTGTGTGTGTGTGTGTGTGTGTGTGTGTGTGTGTGTGTGTGCTCTCTATTAGTCAGACAACAGGCATAACAACACACTTTGTGGAATTATGAAAGTAACCATTCTGCCAACTAAAACTGAGTCCAATGCAATACATTTTTCTCCATGAATTGTAAATGTATTAGAAAAAAGAAAGAGGTGAGGTCTTTTGTAATTTTACTCTAATGTATTTTTGGAATTTTTAGTAAATATGTCATTATTAATATTATCATGTGTATGGCATTAGTGATTTCTATTTACATACTAGTATAAATAGTTAATTACATGTATTTAAATGTTCACTACAAAGAAATTATTGGATGCATTGCTGTATGGTTGGATCTTCTGTGCTATATTAGAAGTTGTCACAATTTTATCAAAATGTTTATCAAGATCTGCTAAGCTAATGGCAATTTCTCTTAAATTTCATGTCTCTAAAGTGTCTCTCTTTAATAAACATCTATCAAGATAGAAAGCAAGTAGCATTCATTAATTTTAAGCTGCTCTATTTTTTAAAGGAATAACAATGAATTTTATTAAGCCAAGTCATAGAGAAGTTTATTTTTTCCCATACATTTATTGGTTGTTCAATTTATTATCAGGGTAGTAAAATAAAAAATTATGTTTGTTAAATCAAGAAAATAATTAACCTTCAGAGCAAAAGACCTGGAAATAAAAAGTATTCCTCAAAATTCATTAGATAATTTTTGACAAATTACATTTTTGACATAGTGCAGATCAGCTTCAAAGCTGTGATCCTTCTACCTGAGCCCCTTACAGGTTATAATTATAGGAATACACCAGCATCTTGGTTCCTTGGGACTTGTCCTTCAACCTCATATAGTTATGCATGGTTTTGACTCTAGTTATTTTAGTAGAACCAATTTAACAATCATTCTAGAGTGCAGGCAAGCTGCTTTCATGTTTTCTAATTTTAAATGTCTTAGGTTTTTACTTAGTTTTTACAAAGCTTTAAGTATTAGACTGAATTCTTAGCTCTTTTTATCACTTTCTCATAAAATGATTTTAAATGTCTTTTTTTAAATATTTGGTCATTGTGGGGGTGGATAGAAGAAATGAAGTAGAAGTGTGTGTTGTGTGTGTGAGAGAGAGAGAGGGGGGAGGGAGGGAGAGAGAGAGAGAGAGAGAGAGAGAGAGAGAGAGAGAGAGAGAGAGAGAGAGAGAGAGAGATATATCACTACATTTCACAGTGAGCTATTGTTGATATCCAGTCAGGGTGACCTGTAACTTACAGTACAGGTGTATTAGAAACTGTGTCTATAGTGGTTAGTCCCCTTCAGTGGATTTTACTTTTATAGAAACCAAGTTCACAAAGTAGCTCACTCTTTGGAGTACTCCTTAGGCATCCATGGTACTAGAAACAGAATAGTGAATATTTTGATCGCCATGTATTGGTTCTTAAATACAGTCTCATTTGAATGGAAACACACTTTGTTTTAGCCAAAGTACAAAAAAGATGGAGTGAGAGAGATGAGGAAAGGAAGAAGAGCAGAGGATATTTCTGTTCTCCTCCCAGCTGAGCCATCCTGGAATTCACTCATTTTAACACTTTAGAAAAGTATTTCAACGCCCTTGTAAGAGGAGCATCATATATGCATTTATCAATGCAGATTATAATAAGCTACCTGCCTACATTTGGTGACACAGGCAGTGTACCAGGGAGGCTATAATAGATGGATGGCAAGTTCAAGGCCTGCCTTGGCTGTAGAAATAGTATGAGCAACTTAGTGCAACTCAGAGAAATAGAAAGGGCTAAGGATATGGCTCTGGGGCTAGAGTGGGTACCTAGAATATTTGAGGCAAGGTGGCAGATTGGTTTAACATTATTCAAAAATAACAGAGAAATAAAAGAGAAACAGCAAGTAAATGACAATATAATTATTATATAATATTTCAGAGTATGGAGCATATGCTCCATTTCAGTGGTCATTTATTTTTTATAGAAATTTCTTATACAAAGCTTTCCTCCATTAATGTACTGGCTCACTTAAAGAGGAACCACATTACTTACAAAGTGAACATAGAAAGGAATCCATGCAAATGGACAGAGGGGAGCTGATTTTATAAGGCTCTACACAGGAAGTGCATTCATTCTGCAGGTGTTGTTGGAAGTTAATGTAACACACTGAATTCATGTCTTCCAGAGTTCTACTCTATTTACTATATTTGATACATGTCTATTTTTTCAGGGTTGGGAAGAAAAACAGTGAGAAATTAATCTTCTTATTCCATTCTTACCATCTCCCTGGATCTTCTTTAGTATTCCCCTCTCCCCTTTATTTTTCTTCTGAATAGCAGGTGTAGAAGTAATGTTCTTCAAGACCAATACAGAGTACTTTGTAGAAGCCCTGGAAGAACTTCATCTTGCCAAGGATAGAGACTGTTTTTTCCTTTTTGTGTGTGTGTGTGTGTGTGTGTGTGTGTGTTTTTTCCCTGAACGTCCTAGGCTTTCCATGTCTCTCAATACTGGGCATTTCTGTTTCCAAATATTTCCAGAAGATCAGAGACTTTTGATCTCAAAGGTGATATAGCATATAAAAGTGCTGTTGCACAAACCAAAAGACCTGAGTTTCTTCCTTAGAAGCCACATGGGAAAACCAGATGTATTGGCAGATACTCCCAGGCAGAGGTGAGGATTAGAGATAGGATAGTCACCTTAGAGTAAGTGGTGGCAGAAACAACAAGAGAGATGATGTTTCAACAAGGGGAAACAACAGAATCAATTCATGAAAGCTGCCCACGGAACTCCACATGTAAGTGGGATATTCAGCACCTACACAAACACACACACACACACACACATACACACACACACACATCACTGATGATTATAAAATAGAAATAGTAAAAGAACAGCAAAAACATTTTTATTATAAAGTCATAATTTTTATCCACGTATCCCCTTGTTCAAACTCCCTTCTCCCTCCCACCCCTCCCAGTCACCCTCTCTTCTCCCATCACTTTATCTCCTCCCCAGCAAGGGCAGGAGGTCCCAAGGTCCCAAGGTAGCTTAGTTCAGCATCCACTCCTGGCAGATTCACTTTCCTCACCCCAACATCAAGACTGGGTCAGGTGTTCCTCTGGAGGGAATAGGCTTCAAGGTGCCAGTCCAAGATGTTTCAGATCCCAAGCTGTTCAGTGGTTGTGGTTTGCAGTTTGGACATGCTTTGCTTTTTGCTTTATTGTTTAAAGTCCACTAATGAGTGAGTACACCCCGTTGCTTATCTTTCTGGGTTTGTGATACCTCGCTCAGGAGGATACTCTCTAAATCCATCCATTTGCCTCCAAATTTTAGGATATCATTTTTTCTTAGTGCTGAAAGTCACTTGAAAAAGTGTTGACACCTTGAGCCATCAGAGAAATGCAAATCAAAACAACTTTGAGATACCACCTTACACCTGTCAGACTGGCTAAGATAAAAGACTCAGATGACAGCCTATGCTGGAGAGGTTGCAGAGCAAGGGGAACACTCCTCCATTGTTGGTGGGAGTGTAAGCTTGTTCAGCCACTTTGGAATGCAACAAAAACATTTTATTTATCCTGCAAGGTACCTCCTCATTCCACATATGGGCAGGGATAGGGGCTTGGAAAGGATGAGCATGTCCTCAGCAGACTCATCCAGAAATAACACTTTAAGAAACCAAAGCATATCAAGGCTTGAAATCCTAGTAGGCATCCTAGCTTAGAGTGTCACTGTTTCCTCTAACAACTGTTTATTTGACATCTGGAAGAAACCCACAAATACAACTGGGGTAACACATACCTGAACCACATTCTTGGTTTATAAAATCTATGACCCAACCTGCTATCCACAAGTTCATAAGATATAACTCCAACTTGAGCATATAAAATACTCTGATTTTACTTATTCAAAAAAATAACCTTTTCCTCATAGAAAGCTGGAATCTATATCAGCTCTACTTATCTAAAGTATTTTGTGTTTAATTGCCACATTGTTGTACTCAAGTAAGAGATGATATCAATTCACTCTGTGGCCTCCAAGTTGTTTCTGTCGCAAAAATAGGGCCCCTGACTGCTTTTGCTTCCTTTTAACAAGTATTTGTTAATTTTGATAATTTGGGGAGTTTAAAGAACAGCAGTTCTGTTTGTGTAAATCACAAGATTTAATTAGAGAAGAGGAATCCAAATGGTGCAAATAAACGTCTGTGCATAATAAAATATTAATTGCTTTTAAAAATACAACAGTGATCCAGTATTCTATTACACTCCAGTGGAAAGTGCTACAAGCAGCACTGTGCAGAGACATAGCTCTACTGTAATCATGTCAGCCTTGGAAGATGCTGGAAGGCTAGTATACTAACGTGTGTCTTGTATTGTTAAGGATATTTCACATCTTTTCTTGCAGCATGTGAACCACTTGTATGAGCCCATTGGGCAGGCTTCTGAACCTTGTGTTCTTTTGTTCCTGTTCATCCATACCAATAAAGTTTAGATTATAGAGAGGACTTAGTTGTCTTAGGATATGTAGTGCACAATAATTCATTGAAGTCAGAGCAGTTAGAGGAGTGATTTTTGTCCTTCTATGAAGATGCATTGACATGCACAGGCCTGGTCACTTTACATATAGAATTGCATGTGTGCCTTTTCTGCATATTCACTGTAGCACATATAAGAGCAAACTGCTCAAATCTAAGTAGATTTCTTTGATTTCTAATCATTCGAGTATTTCAGTGTCTATTTTCAAATGAAATATTATGGAGAAATTCAGTTTTGAGTGATCATTGTGCTACGTTATTTGTTAATATAATGTACTTTCTAAGCATAGAGTGAAAAATGAATGAATGTGAGGTCTCAAGTAAAACCTGGTAATTTTGTATAGTATTTTATAGCATGAAAAATATACTTCACATATGTTATGCCTTTGATTATAGCAATTGTTCCAAGAATCTCCCAGAAGCAAATTATAAAGCATTCGAAAGGAATATAGAAAGCTTAATGCTGAACAATTAATGTCAGCACTATTGTTAAAACTTGCAGATTTAATTTTCATAAAGCAAATAAAAATAAAATAAACAGATTGAAATTGAAATCTTTATTAGATACTTATCCTATTTAATAGCATTATTTTAACTTAAAATTTAAGATTAGCCACCATCCAGCTATGTATACAATGATTTATTAAGGAAATACAATGATAAAAGTATTCATTGTCTGAAATTGCTAAGCTAGGTACAGAATATAGGGCACAGAGCAAATGAGCCATTAGTATCAGACTCTCATCATTCCATCAGTCAAACAAGTCAGGCATGTATTTCAAAATGTAAATGTACTAATATGCAATTAGTACAATGTTTGGGATGAAGGAAGTTAGCTTTCAGAATGTATATATTAAATTATTAGAATCTTTTAATATGTAACTTAAAATAACTTATAGTCACTTATTGATAATAAACAACAAATATTCCTTTTGTTGAAAATAAATATCTTTATAATACTTAGTAAAATATCTAAGATTGTGCATTTGAGTGCTTAGGATATATGTTTCACACATTTTTTTTGTGATAAAATACCAGTATAGGAGAGTCATTCCTGGAGAGTAGAAAATATTAAAGCCTGTTTTCTATTCTACCTAGAATAACTACTATAGATAGTTACTTATAATAATATTTTTATATATTTATTTATTCAAAAATATAAGTGATGCTTTCTCTGTATCATGTCATCACATTTACTATGTGCTGTTGAGAATAACTGTGATTAAAACTATAACTTGCTGTGGGACAATACTCATGTATGCTGCAAAGATTTGTCATTTTCGTTGGTTAATAAAACACTGATTAGCCAATAGCCAGGTAGAAGTTACAGTGGAGTGAGAAGACTAGGAGAATTCTGGGAAAAGAAATTAGTAGTTGCCAGCCAGACACCGAGAAAGCAAGATGAGAATGCTGAACTGAGAGAAGTTACCAAGCCATGTGCCTAAACACAGATAAGGATTATAGGTTAATTTTTGTGTAAGAGCGTGGACTGTGACCTGCTCTTTCAAATCTATCACATGGAACAATTACACTTGTCTGTGGTTAGGATTGCCCCAGTCCTCTCTTTAATTGTGCTGAAATGTTCAGTGCAATTTGTTAATCACAGTCACTTTTCTGTGCCATAAAACATGGGGTGTTTTACATTTTTAATCATGTTTTCATTACTGATCGGTATTTTGTAAAAGTCTTCTGAGCTTCTGATGATGGCACTTCCATTCTGTACTGCAGTAAAGTCAATGTCAGGTTAGACAAATGAGTGATAGGTATCATGCCATGCCCTGTTTGCTTAAACACAGTATCTTTTAGGTTTATCCATGTCATCTGGTCAAGACTTTATCTTATTATATGACCAAATGCTATCTCTATCTCTTTCTCTCCCCTACCCACAGAAAGATAGATAGGTGACAGATAGATAGATAGATAGATAGAGAGAGAGAGAGAGAGAGAGAGAGAGAGAGATACTGTGTTCTGAGGGTTCATACTCTCACATACCATATGATCATTCCAAATCATTGGGAGATTGGGAACTAAAGTAACTCATGTGCTGGGGAGAAGAAAACACTAACTCAATATGTCCAGTGCAAACAGTCACAATTTGGTGATACACTAACCATGTGTGTCATAGAAGAAATGCTGTCAGGAAAGCATTGTACATCACATTTGTCATACTGTTTATCTACAATATATTCAGAGTCAATTGTTAGCCAGTGCTCTAAAGGACAATAAATGGTTTTTAAATATATAAGTTCCCTCCAATAGATTCACTTTAATCCTTTATCACCAATCCACCTTAACAATTCTTTACAAATCATTCAGCTTTAAATCAAAGTTTAAGAACTAAAGCAGGCATCAGCACATCATTGCTATAATGCCCAGTTTTAGAGCACCTATCCCAGCTTCAAATTCTATCTTGTCTCTAATTCCACATTGCCAGAGTATTTCAGAGGCAATGTAATTTTCAGTTCATTTTAAATTTCTAAGTTTCCCTAGGGCACCCATTTTTCTATAGGGCGAGAGTAACTAGGAACTTTGGTCCAATGCCATCCACACAGCTGAAGTTCACTGAGACATTGCCCATGTAGAAACCACACTTTCATACTGGTTGCTGAACATAAAATAACTTGGGCCTCCGGGGTTAATGGTAACATTAGAATCACTTGAGGCTCAGGTAAGAAAATTGTAATTAAAAAGGAAACAGAGTTTGAGATAGAGCTGGATGTTATTCTAGAAAAGCACAGTTGCTGTATTTCCATTTTAGCCTTGGAGCCAAGACTCTGAACGTGCTGGAGTTTTTGATACTTAGAAAAACGTCTTGATGGTGGGGGGCATAAAATAGACCATTGTAGCAGATCTGCCCTGGGTTTTTAGAATATTACTTCTTGCTTATCTTCTGTTTTAATTTCCCTACTTTTGTTTCAATCTTAACCAAGTTTTCTTCTCCTCAGCAACTTGGGCCAGGTGCTTTGTTCCTAAATCAGATTCACCACAGACCAGTCATCCTTCCCCTAAATCTTATGGGATTGTCACCTCCATTTTTAAATCTGCAAATTCTGCTACCCAGAAAGAATCTCTCTTTCATTTAAAAACTTCTTTTAATAACTAAAATTTTGTGGACTAGTCTCAGTGAAGTGCTGATTTATTTCTCTTCTGTGACAGAACAAACTGCCATCTGATAAAGGCCAGCTTTGAAACAAAGCTTCCTGCTGTGCTTCCTGCAGACCTCAGTGCATTCCAAACCTTGCCTGACTACTAATATAATCCCAAAGCTAATTAAAACCCTCACCCTTCTTTAAGTCTGTAAAGGCTCAGGGATCTTGCCTCTTCAGAATCAGCCCTCTCAAGTCACCTTCCCCTTCCTCCTTGCCATCAGCACCTGTACTCAGCAATTGTTTATTTCTAGGTTTAAATAGAAAAGAAGTCAACAAAGTCATTTGGGAATGAGAACAGATCTCACATTTCTTGCGTATCCACTGAGGCCTCCTCTACTAATTCACAGCCCAGCACATGAAACTTCCTCCCTGAATGTATCCACTAGTGTACAATCCTAAATTTACCAACATCCCTTTCTCCCCATTTATATTCATAGGGTGTAAATGAAGTAGAGCACAGGAGAACTTGACCTTCCCCTGTTGCTTATGTTCAAATATTTCTCTGATCTCATAGCTATAATGAGTGCCTTTTAAGTTGATAATTTTAATAAATGCCTCACAGTTCTGTCTTGGGTACATGGGGCTGAGAAAGATGAACACTTTTGGTGAAAGAAATATAAGGACACTTGACGACTCACACCTGCCGTAAGTGGTCAGAAGATATGCCTCTAATCTATGAACTCAATTTCAAGAATGGTTTGTATTTCTCATGTTCAACTGCTATCCCCATTGATACTTCAGCTGTGCCAAATACTCACTGGCCCAGAACCAGTCATACATTGAGTTTGTACACATGGTGGTGAGGGATTAAGAAAAAAGGAGGAATATTTACCCTTTAGGAAGTTAAGTCCTAGAAGAGGGTCCTGGCATCCAGCAGCAATCAACTGCTGATGGGGTTTCTACTTATTAAGATGGTGTGGGAGCTGGAAAAACACAAATGTGACCTAGACCATGGACTCTGAACTCATTTCTGCATCTGCTCTCTCCATGCTATTGTTTGGTGGCCAATATATAGAGCAATCCCTTTGCAGAAAATTTACATGTCAGAAAATTTTGCAAAGTACCAAAAGAAGTTTCTAGTCTTTTCACAAAGTCCACAGGGTTCAGTGAAAATAGAATCTAATCAACCTGTAAAAATTGAAATCCCACATCTCTTGCATGACTTGATTTGATTTGAGGTGTCTTCATTTTGATCCCCAAGCAATAAAATGAATTGACTCTCTTTCCAGGAACATTATTTGCTTCTGGGTTTGCTTCTCACAGCCTCTGTCTTTTCAGTCTTTTCAGTCTTTGCCTTCTTTAGACTTCAGTTTCTGAAAAATCTAATTGCTCCAGATCTACTGTAGTTATAACAGCTTTCCACATTAATAGAAAAGGCATTTCTCCTCTCTCATATATAATTTGGATTTCTTTGCCCACCATTTTAGAATACTCTTGCCCTTGAGTTTCATGATATCTGACCTAGTTTCCATGGTTTTATGTAGTCGTTGTGAAGAACCATTAACCATTACTTCAATTACCTTGGAGTCAGAGCATTTTCTGAATCCTACACGGTATATGGCCAAGGTTCTCTTGTAATGGAAACACTCCAGCACAACAGGAAATTGATCTTCAGTTATCATTGTCATGACTACCATTTACAAATGTGAAAATGCTGCAAATCAATGTAGTAAGATACATTTGGATGAAAGTATAAACAATATTTAGTTTTAGCTTTTGAATATAACCAGGAAATTGAGTGTCATAGTTTTATCACTTAAGAACTTGTAATTCAAAAGAATTCAGGGTGAAGTATTAGAATTAGTGCTTAGACAGGATAGTATATGTTTTTGCTTTCCCAAATGAATAGAGTTATCTTGGAAATATACAGATTAACAGTGAGTGTTATTTGACTAAAACAGACAAGGTCATATAGATTTCTTTTGAGACAAGTCTTTTGAAGAAGGAAGTGACCTCAGGAAGGTGATGGGAGTCATCCATAAAAGAAAGTTCATGTACAGCATGACTCAGATGTGAAGGTAGGTGCTCAAGATGCACTTGAGAAATTTAAGTTTTCTCTTAATGATATTCACTTAAATTTATGCATATATTTTCTTTTATATAAGTGTGTACATTTAAATATATAATATGTGAACAAGGTGTCTGTACAATGTTTGAACATGCTATATTCATTCAATATTGCAAGGTTTAAGAAAATGTGACTCAGCAAAGTCATATCAGCCTCTGTAAAATTGCTGCTCTCTGCACAATACTTTGTCCTATTCTGCTATGAAAATCATACATTTATTATGACAGTACTGTATGTTTGCTAATATGCTAGTATAAACATTTCTAAATTGTAAGGTAAGATAAGTCTATACATAATGTAGAATTTTATTATGGGAGAAAAAGGCAAAATCTTTCTCTTTTGAAATCTTGAGGGGTGGGATCAGACTGTGTTCCTGTGCATGGGCTGGCATCTTGAAGCCCATTCCCTCCAGAGGAGCACCTAATCCAGTCTTAACATTGGGATGAGGAAATCGAACCTGCCTGGAATGGATGCTCCATTCTGAGCTGACCCACCTTGGGACTTCTTGCCCTTTTGGGGGAAGAGATGGGGGAATGAGGAGAGAGCATACTGAAGGCTGTCTAGGAGGGATTGGTAGGAGGGAAAGAAGGGGGATACAAGAAAAAAAAAGACTTTGTAAATAAACAAACAAACAAATAAATAAATATATTGTAAATGTAACGATTGTACTAAAATAAGTGTATTTTCCATTCCTTTTTACTTGCACAAAAGGAATAGATAACTAAAACTAAAATAATTCCTTGGGTATTGCTAAGGATTATGATTTATTGCCACTTTCTTGTGAAAGTATGCATAGCAAGCATGCCTTCTAGCATTATGGTAGCTCACAGGTTCAGTTATATATGACAAGAGCATCAAGAAAGTCCTGCCGCACACATTACAGCTCCTGCTTCTATACCACCTCTTATCTGGCTCTGCAAGGCCTCCCTGGGCTCCAAGCTTGATAACCTCTACTTACTAATAAGATCATAACCAAAGGAGAGACACTCTATTTGGGTTTAATCTCCTCAGTTAGCAATAGAAGAGTGAGAGATGAGAGGGAACTGCTTAACAAGAAAACTTTGGAAAAATCCATTGTCAGAACCAAGAGGTTGGGCTAGCTAGATCTTTGCTTTTATCTGTCTTGAAACTAAACTTGCCTTTTGTTATTTTTTTATTATGAATAAAGTCATATTTTTTATCTGTGTATATCCTTGTTCAAGCTCCCTTCCCCCTCCCACTCACTCTTCTCCCCATCTCCTTATCTTCTCCCCAGAAAGGCCAGGAGGTCCCAAGGTCCCAATTATGGCTTAGTTCAGCATCCACTCCTGGCAGATCCACTTTTCTCATCCCAACATCAAGCCTGGGTCAGGTGTTCCTCTGGAGGGAGTGGGATCCAAGATGCCACATTTTATTTTTAACAATTTTGGAAGATATTTTTACACTATTTTTCTAACTTAGTCCTAGTTTTGTGCTTCTGTGTATCAGGATACTTCATGTACCTTCTATTTTGAGAAGTCATTATAAGAGCTGGTTTCTATATTGAATATCTTTGCATTAATTATAACATACTGCATAGAAGACATAAATTCGGACACATTTTGTTTTTTGGTCCTGTTTCTCATCCCAGAGCAAATATTTTCTCAAGTAGTATAGCCCATCTGTTGCTTATAAAACACCTTCAAGCTATTGCTTAAAAGTTTCATGTCTTTTAATTTTTTCCTATTTTTTCCCCTGCTGATAGGAACATGTACCTTGCCAGGAACTATCTTTGGTGGATATTCATATTGAACATAATCATATTGAAGAGTTGATCCAGAAAGTATGCAGATAATAAACAGAATGAACATCTTGAGGGCCAGATAACTTTTAATACTTTATGGAGAGTTAATTTCTAGGCTATAATCTTCTAGATGAGTCTAGTTATTCCCAGTATGATACCACGAGAATCTTTGAAATGAATTCTGTTGTGGGAGAGATGTAAAAATGGAGCATTAAACTCTTTATTTGTTTGTATTTCAGATGTGTGAGGGAATTTTACTTGTGAGAATTTCAGCACTATGCAAGGTGTTTGTGGTAAGGAGATGATTTTGTATATTTTAAAATTGATATTTGCTATGTGCATTATGGAAAAATGTTTCCATTTTAGAAATTTTCAAATACAAAAATTTAACTGACACTTTACTATTTTACATTAATATTTAGTAAGTAGTCAATAAACATTGATAATTGTGCAACCAGAACAGTGCCACATTTATTCCCTACAAAAAATTACCATTAACTCATATTTCCTTGTAATTTATCAATCAGGTCACCAGGAAACGGGGGACAAGGTGTTCTTTTTGGTTTGCCTTTAAAAATGTTCAGTTGACCTGTTCAAAGAAGTTACGTTAAAATCAGATCCTGTAAAATGGTTGACAAAGAAAGATGCCCAAATAATTCATGTTAACATTAATTGGTAAATAAATTTTAAATAAGATTTAGATGTAGGCACCTAAATGTATCTTAGAGGTCACATGGTTTCATGTTTAATTACATTGGGCACTAAATTTATTTTTAAATATTTACCTAGGAAACCTAGTGCTATAAGTTAGTGTTTTCACTGTCTAATACATTCCCAATTCACAAAGTTATAGAATTAATCTATGTAACTACTAAACAAACAAACTGGAAGTAAAATGCTCACAGGATGTAGTAACTTGAGTCGAGGCAGATTCAGTACTAAGCCTTTTGTTCATAAAGTGGCCATATCTGAAGGTAAGCTTGAGAAATGGCCTGAATGGGAAAAATTGAAATAGTGCTAATCAGGCCTCTTTAAGAACTCCGGTTAAGAATTCCCCACTTTCTTTACAAACTCCTTGTGAGCAATAACAATTCTGAGAGAGTCATTATATGTCAGATGTTTTAATTTGTTAGTAAAATTATTGTGTGCTTAAAAAGTTTGTAAGGAAAGAATATTTAGGCTATTTAGAATTTATGTTGTAATAGATTTGTAAGAATATACAGTATATTGTGATTATATTTGTTCCCTTTACATTATCTTTGTCTAGAATTCTCCATCTTTTCTCTCTGAACCCTTTTCCTACTTTGTTCCCTAGTGTCTTATACCATTAGTAAAATGAGAGGACACATACCCAACTGACAGTCAGTCTTTGTGTGCAAAGGATGTGGTATGGCCTCAAGGGCTTCTCCTCAGGAAGGGGTGTGGCCTCAAGGGTTTCTCCTCAGGAAGGGGTATGGCCTCAAGGGCTTCTCCTCAGGAAGTGGTGTGGCCTCAAGGGCTTCTCCTCAGGAAGTGGTGTGGCCTCAAGGGCTTCTCCTCAGGAAGGGGTGTGGCCTCAAGGGCTTCTCCTCAGGAAGGGGTGTGGCCTCAAGGGCTTCTCCTCAGGAAGGGGTGTGGCCTCAAGGGCTTCTCCTCAGGAAGGGGTGTGGCCTCAATGACTTCTCCTCAGGAAGGGGTGTGGCCTCAATGACTTCTCCTCAGGAAGGGGTGTGGCTTCACATACTCTTCTAATGCCTTCATATTATGCTTTCTCGCATTTCTTCCTTCACAGATTGCATTAAACCCTGAAATGAGTACTGAAAGCTATTTGTCCTCAAACTGAGGAAGCCCTACACTTAGACAAAACTGAAGAAGGAATTAGAAGATGGTCACCCCACTACTGTTGGGCTTTTATTTTTATTTGTTTGATGTTGTTTGTTTGCTCATTTTTTATATGTGCTGGTTTCAGATCTCTACATGTATTGTTAAATTATGAGAATAATACTGTAAATTTCCAGTTATTTCACTTTCCACTACACAGAAATACCATAGTTTATTTCTTGTTGAATTAGGAGGTAATGATCCTGCTGATGACATTAATGATACATAGCAAGAATTACCCAGCACACAAGCACTCTGCCATCAAAAAAATTCCCTAAAATAATAAATCCAATGAGCAAATAAGTAACTTACCTCATGAAAAATTTTGTTTTTTCCAATTCCAAAGTAAAAAGTAGTATAAGATTATCATCCATAGATTTATTATAAATATAAAAAAAACAAAAAATACATCCAAGGAACAGAGAAGTCAACTTTAGAATAAAATTCTATAAAATTTTACTTTCTACAGATAAATGACCATGATACCTAGAGCCTGAATAAGGACCTCCAGGAAGTACATAGAAAGTTTTGATGTGGATAATGAACCTCTTAGTCTAATTGATTACTGGTATGTAATAATTATTATTTTATTAATTAGATGATTATATAGTTCATTGTTAAGTTAAACATAGAATTTTATTTTCTAGTGTGTGTGCAAAGTCTATTAATGTGTGTATGCAAAGTCCTTGGAATGTGTGTATGCACACACATGAGGGTGCATGTAAGAATCTGTGCAAATATGGTGGCCAGAGTTTGATGCAAGATGCCTTTTTCTATTGCTCTCCAACTTAGTTTTGGAAACAGCAGCTATTCCATAACCATAGCTCACTGAATGACTGATGTACTGCCCCCCAAAGCCTTGAGATTCACTTTCTTTTCTTCCTCTTTAACTCTACCATTACTGATCCTGGAGCAATCATGTCCACCTTTGGACATTGGTGCCTGGGATCTAAACCCATGTTCTCATGTTGAGGAACAATTATGTGACAGGCTGATCCATGTCTTCAGCCTCACTTGATGTAGGATGCCTTTCTGTACACTGTGAAGTATCACTGGATAATATGAGAACTGTTTTGGCCTATAGCAAGGCATCTTAGAAGGAGACAGGAAACCCCAGGGCCAGAGAGACGGCTCAGCCTTTAAAGGTTAGGCCCACAATCAAAAGTATGAATTCAGTTTCCAACACCCATGACTGTCTCTATAGCCTCCCAGAAATTCCCTATTACAAATTGTACTCCAATGTGAATCACATATACCCACGTAAAGCCTTAGAAAGCTTAAAAAGGGTTCTAGAGCACAGAAATGGAGCCAAAAGGAGCATCTGAGTTGTGTCTCTCAAGTTGGCCTTGGTACAGAGACTGGGTGGCATGTAGGCTTGAATTATAAGATGGTGAATTTGCTGTGTGCAGCTTGAGCTGTAACATGTATTTTAGAAGTCTCAAAGAAGCCTCTGTATAAGCTTGAATTGCTTATGAAAGATTTAAAGTTATTGATCTTACAGACAATAAGAGAATAGATTCAAAGATAGCCTCTTAGTAGCAGAGTTTTCTTGTGTCACCTCTGTTAGCTGGAGGCAAGCAGCAGTGTGGCTTTTTAAAGAGAGGCTTCCTGACTCAACTTTAGTCATTAAAAAATGTTTGGCTTTTTGAATAGGCCTTTTGGAAAATATTAAAATGAAGATCATGGGCAGCAAATGGCTGTGCTCTACTTAGTGGCAATGTGAACCCTTAAGTTCCCCAGAGTGGTAATTGTGGCTCCTGTCAGTACCTCTGCTAAAAAGCTAATTACCATAGCTGAGATTTTAATCCTATCCACCTTGGCAGATTAAAAGTTTGATCAGAAACAGAAAAAGATAAGAGATCAGAGATACACAGTAAAGACCAATTACAAAAAATTCTGTAAATAGTTTCCAGTATGTTTAAAGATATAAGTAGGCTTGGTAGAGAAAAGAGAAAGGAAAATGGATAATATCCTTAAAAAACAAATAGAGTAGGAAAAATAAGACACTTAAAGTAGGAATTTAGAAAGTGTCTGACTATTGTATGTTATTGCCTTATTTTTAATTATTTTTTTTACTGCAAAGGAAGTAGTAAGAGCTGCTGAAAACATTTAATTACATATGCTGCTGGACTAATCCAATCTATATATTTTGTAAATGACTTGACTTTAAAGTTGAAATCAAAAGATATGCTACCATTTTATTTCCAGAGAAAATAAAAGGCCATGGATTTATTTCAAGTTAAAAAAAATAAGGTTTGATCAAGGAAGATCCCCTGAAAAAATCACTGATGGGAAAATATGGTCACATCAGCTTCAAGGCTGCTGATAAAGATGATCTAGCCTCAGAACCCTTGTAAGAATGTCTGTGCCCCCAATCAGCAAGAAGCAGTTTATGGAAAGCTATGTCAAATTCAGAAAATATTGCTTATAATTGTTTGTTTTCATGACCATCAATCTACTTCTAGGGAAAAAAATTGATATTATATAGAAATGATAAAAAAGATAAATTATTGAATCTACCTTGATTAAAAAAACAGCAGTTAATCTCTAAATACTTGCATTGGTATGGATTTTAGTTTACTGATAAAAATTTAAGGTCAATTTTTTTTATACTGTATGTATGTTTCTACTCTTGTTTAAGATATTATGTTTATGTGACTCATTTAAAAGTATAATGTATAATTAAGAAATACAGATTAATAGTTAATCATTTATGATAACCAAACTTATAGTCATGCTAGTTAGATTATTTTTAGGTATACAAAGATATATATCAATTACATAGTTAGCCTTCAAACACTTCAAAGACCTACTGAATATGGCATTTAAAATATTTTAAGAACTTAGACTATTAGACAGTTAAGCACAAATCTGCTTCAAGAGGATATGGGCATCAAAGGAACTCCATATAAAGCTAACTTTCTTTGTGACAAAAGATAGTCACTAATAAGAAACTGTCCTTTCCTTGACTTCTTGCTATTATGCTGTATAAAGTGGACATGCAGCACCCATTGGAAAGTGACTTCTGGAACTTTGTTAGAATAAGCCTAGATGATCCCTTGTGTTCCTCCTTCACAAAGACTGCCAGACATTCTGCAGGACACAGGTAGTCCTGCTATGCCAGAATAGTATGCCAGAATGGGCAGAACAGTCCTTCAAATTTTCTGCTTAATTGAAAGGTACACCAGAGACTCTAAGCTGATAGGCTGAAGATGGATGCCCCAACATTACAGAGAAACTTTGGGTAACTTTCTAGGTAGCCAAATGTCTCCATCATTTCCAGAATTTTGAAGGTGATTGCATTGTTTACTCAGGTTATATTATATCCTCCTGTGGCCTTTGATAGGGTTGAAGATTGGATCATTATAAGTATAGTTTTTCTTTGTTGTAATAAAAGGTAAATTTGATATGAAACTTTTGACTTATAAGGATAAGGTAGATGATAAAATATTTTCTATAATTTTTTCTAAATACAAATAGATAAAATATTGTAACTTTAATTGTTCCTTGATAGCTGTTTTGCTATCTGTAATTTTGCTGTGTTGAAATTGAAACCTTACTTTTTAATTAGACAGAAAAAGAGAAGTGATGTGGGACATTTTTCTATATACTGTGATTTATTATTTGATGATAAAGAAATTGTTTTGGCCTATGGCAAGGCATCTTAGAAGCAAGCTGGAAATTTGAGCATAACAGGGGAAAAAGGGCAGAGTCAAACAGAGACACTGTGAGGTGACCACCAAAGAGGAAGATATAAAAAATCTCAGGTAAACAATGAGCCTTGTGGCAAAAAGGATTAATGGAAATGGGTTGAGTTAAGATGCAAGAGCGAGCTAGAAATATGCCAATCCATAGGCCAAGCAGCACAAAATTAATATAAGACATCATGTGATTATTTGTGACCAAGTAGCCGTGGACATTCTATTTGCAACAGCTGATCTGGATCTTGGGGCTAGTCTAGGCCAGAAACTTACTATATTCATTTTTATATTATGTAACTGTAAAATAAAATGATCAAAATATGATCAATTAAGGACTTAGTAATAATATTTAGTTTTTGAAAATTCAAAAAGTTGTCAAAGGCTACTACCTCTCTAGCAGACCACAGTGAAATCGAGAAGTCAATGTTGTGAATAGATAATAGTCCCAAAATTTATGTAATGCAGACAAATAGAAGGCTGAAAGGTTACATGAAGATAATTATACATTCTCTGCTTTACTTGAATCTATGAAGACAGTTTAATAATTATTTTGTAGAGTGCTCTGTGCTTTCAAGACAGCATAGGGTAGGGTATCAGTTTCATTTATAATGAAAATGTTCAATGGTAAATTGTTAAAAACTAATTGGCTGGAGCAAGCTTAAATGATTCCCTCAAACAAAATGCTAGCATTCCTGAAGCCATGCTGATAAATATCATCCTGGGTTTGCTTTATTGTAAAGTTTTGCTAACCTGGATTATTAAGATGTAAATTGGGTCCCTTCTATATTGATATTTCCAAATTTCTAACTCTAGAATTTTGAATAATGTCATTTTCATGTCTTTGTTCATTTTACTTTGTTCAAGAATACATGATTTAGATTTCATTGGTGATTGTTTTCTGGGATTTTATCAGTTGTTTCTCATACTGTGACAAAATATCTAACAAAAAGCCACCTTATGATATAATTTTTTTGAATGAGAGGCATCAAGTCATACACCTGCATCCACCTTGCTTTTTTCTTCTTTTGAAGTCTAATAACCCACCAATGGGGTGACACTAACCACTTTCAAGGTAAGTTTTTCCAAACTCAGCCCTTTATGCAAACACAGCCATAGTCACCCAGATGTATGTCTCCTAGGCTATTCTAAATCTCATGATGTTGACAATAAAGATTGATCATCACAGTGGTCATGTGATTGTTACAGTATGTGGATATGGGTAAAGGTGTTAGAAGCTTGAAACTATTTTTTTCCATGACACAGCTTTATTTTCATTTATAAGTCAATTCATCAAGTCCTAGTTGTTCTCTGAAATCTGTGTGACTACTAACTCTGGTGATAATTTTACCCATTTATGGAAAAGTTTGTGCACATAGACATAAACAAAGTTATGGTCATACTTTGTATATTTAAAAAATCAGCCTGGATTTTCAGAAAGAAACAGATCATAGTCAATTCTCACCCATCCTACTTCTCAGACTGAACAGGGTAAGTGCTATGTTCAAGGGTCTTCAGCTTGACTGGTCACTTCTACAGAATCAATGAAACTCCATCTTCTTCTTTCTTAAATATCTTCCCTACCCAACTGCTTTATTTTCCTGATTCAACTTTGTATCATAATCCTAGAGTTAGCATTAAAAGTGTGAGCTACTATTGCTTGGTTGTTAGACCTTGAACTCAAAAATATCCAGAAAGATCTCTGTCTCCTGAGTGATAGGATTAAAAATACAGGTCACAACTTTGTCATCTCAAGTGATGGAATCAGAGGTGTGAATCACCACGCTCTGACTTTTATGGCTTGACTCTGGGTGATTCTGTTCTCTGATATTCTAAGCCTATTTTTATTAAATATACAATATGTCACTACACAAAGACATTCTCAACACACATGTGCTCAGGGAGGTTGTCTTGCTGTGTTTCATTATGATGAGGAACAGGACCTGGCTTTATCTCATAGCCTTTCCTTTGTATACCATTCTACTTTTCTTCTGCCTCTCAGGGATAAATGCCTCAAGTGTCACTGAGGACATTTCTGCCCTTGAGGAATTCATGGTCAACTATATTTTACATATACACATAGACAGAGCCTGGTTTCATTATCACACTCAGAGTTTTTGGAATACTGAATATCTAGCTGAACATTATGTTTTTTTTAATTTTAATTTTTTTAATTTTGTATTTATCAAGAAAAACAGTAAATTGAATTTAAAATGCTGATAAGTTAACAATAACTATAAAGAAAATAAAAATCATAAGCATGACTTATCAAGGGTGATAATGCAAATAATTTGCTACACATAAAATTATTTTGTGTTCAGCTTTCCCTCTGGATTTTTTTTTTCCTATCCCTGTATATCCCCATTCAAGGTCCCTTCCCCCTTCTGCCACATCAGATCACCCTTTCTTTCTCCAAAACTCCCCATCCCCTCCCTGGGCAGGCTGCAGACATTCCCATGGTCCCACTGATCCAATAAAGCTTAGTTCAGTCTCCCCTCCTGGCAAATCCAGTTTTGTCCCCCCTCCCTCAAGAATGAGTCAGGTGTTCCTATAGGTGTAGTGGGATCTGAAGGGTCAGTCCAGGGTGTTTCTGATCCCAAGCTGTTTAGTGATTGTGGTTTGAAGCTTGGGCATGCTTGGCTTTTTTCTTGTGAGTTTGTTTAGAGACCACTAATGAGTGAGTACATCCCCTGCTTATTTTTCTTGGTTTGAGATACCTTGCTCAGGAGGATATTCTCCAAATCCATCCATTTGCCTGCAAATTTTAGGATATCATTTTTTCTTACTGCTGAGTAGTATTCCATTGTGTAGATGTACCACAGTTTGTTAATTCATTCTTCAGTTGAGGGACATCTAGGTTGTTTGCAGTTTCTTGCTATTATAAATAACGCTGCTATGAACATAGTTGAGCTAATACCTTTGGAGTGTGAATGTGCATTTTTAGGGTATACACTCAGAAGTGGTATTGCTGAGTCCTTGGGGAGATTGATTCTCAATTTTCTGAGAAACTGCCATATTGCATTCCAAAGTGGCTGAACAAGATTACACTCCCACCAACAATGGAGGAGTGTTCCCCTTGATCCACATCCTCTCCAACACAGGCTGTCATCTGTGCTTTTTATCTTAGTCAATCTAACAGGTGTTAGGTGGTATCTCAAAGTTGTTTTGATTTGCATTTCTCTGATGGCTAAAGATGATGAGCACTTTTTCAGGTGCCTTTCAGCCATTCGTAATTCCTCTGCTGAGAATTCCTGTTTTAGATCTGTACCTCATTTTTTGATTGGGTTATTCAAGGTTTTGGGCTCTAGATTCTTGAGCTCTTTATATATCTTAGAGATCAGTCCTCTATCACTTGTAGGGTTGGTGAAGATCTTTTCCCATTCTGTGGGCTGTCATTTTGTCCTATTGACAGTGTCCTTGGCTTTACAGAAGCTTCTTAGCTTCAGGAGATCCCACATATTGATCGTTGGTCTTAGTGTCTCTGCCACTGGTGTTATATTTAGGAAGTGGTCGTCTGTGCCAATTTGTAGCAGTGTATTTCCCACTTTCTTTTCTATCAAGTTCAAAGTGGCTGGGTTTATGTTGAGGTCTTTGATCCACTTGGATTTGAGTTTTGTGCAGGGTGACAGGCTCGGAGCTATTTGCATTTTTCTACACACTTCCATCCAGCTATGCCAACACCATTTGTTAAATATACTATCTTTTTTCCATTGAATGTTTTGGGCCTCTTTGTCAAAGATCAGATGTTCATAGGTTTTTGGGTTAATGTCTGGATCCCCAATTCTATTCCATTGATCCACAAGTCTGTTTTTATGCCAGTACCAGGCTGTTTTTATTACTGTAGCTCTATAGTATTGCTTGAAGTCAGGGATGGTGATAGCTCCTGAGGTTCTTTTGTTGAGTAAAATTGTTTTGGCAATCCTGGCTTTCCTGTTATTCCAAATGAAATTGAGTATTGTTCTTTCAAGGTCCAAGAAATATTGTGTTGGGATTTTGATGGGCAGTGCATTGAATCTGTAGACTGCCTTTGGTAGAATTGCCATTTTTACTGTGTTGATCCTACCAATCTAGGAACATGGGAGAGCTTTCCATTTTCTGGTATCCTCTTCAAATTCTTTCTTCAGTGATTTAAAATTTTTGTCAAATAGGTCTGTTACTACTTTGGTTATAGTTACTCCAAGGTATTTAATACTATTTGCAGCTATTATAAAGGGTAATGTTTCACTTATTTCTTTTTCAGCTCTTCTATCTTTAGCGTATAGAAGGGCTACTGATTTCTTTGAGTTAATCTTGTATCCTGCTACATTGCTGAAGGTGTTTATCAGCTGTAGCAGTTCCTTGGAAGAATTTTGTGGGTCACTTATATATACAATCATATCATCTGCAAATAGAGAAAGCTTCACTTCTTCTTTTCCAATTTGTATCCCCTTAATCTCTTTTCATTCCCTTATTGTTTTAGCTAAAACTTCGAGAACTATATTGAATAGATAAGGGGAGAGAAGACATCCTTGTCTAGTTCCTGATTTTAGTGGGATTTCTTTGAGTTTTTCTCCATTAAGTTTGATACTGGCTGTCAGCTTCTTGTAAATCGCCTTTATTATATTTAGGTATTCTCCCTGTATTCCTGATCTCTCCAGGGCTTTAATAATAAAGGAGTGTTGGATTTTATCAAAGGCTTTTTCAGCATCTAAGGATATGATCATTGTGGTTTTCAAACACTAAAATCTACTGAGAATCCTACTTTGTTTTTTTCCTTTGATATGAGTGCATATCTGGTGTATTTACATGCTTGATCAATAGTTTGTGTTAATGATTGCAGGTACATGTGCATGCTGTTTATTCATGCTGCTATTCATGTCAAGGTCCTAAGCTGATGTCATAGGATTTTCTTTTTCTTTTCTTTCTTTATAAGATTGAGTCAATATATTTATTTATTGACTCTAGAATTTTTTAATTCTAATTAATTTAGCTTATCAGTTTGTCCTACAGATTCCATATCTCTGCTTCCTGAGTTCTGGCATTACAGGTACTGGTATGCCTTCTGGTTTTTCTATTTGTACTGTGTTTCCAAACTCAGGTATTCATTGTCAGAGATAGAATAAACTTAAATACTCCATAACTTTATTTATCGAAAAAACACATAACTTTATTTAAAAACTTCCTGTTCACCTTTCTGCTGTTCACTAGCTACATCCATATTTTGGCAACGATTCTGCCTCAGGTTACTTATGATGTTGGTAATTTCTTCCCATTTGAAGGTTATTTTCATTATGTTTTCAGACTTATTCCTACTTTGTACTTTTCTGAATCTTCAACCATACCATTAGCTAAAAAGAATATATAGATCTTGGTTGACAAATTACTGATATCAATGATGTAACAGCTTTGCTTTCAGCAGTAATTATGATTTGTTTATAATGAATTATGGTGATTAGATTCATTCTCATAGTAAATACAGAAAACAGAGTCTATTTAATCTTAATTTTCTCATCTTTCAATTAAAAAAAAGACCCTATTATTTCTGGCAGTAGTTAGATATTATATTTTACTCAATGAAGTGTAGGCATAAACTACTCTGAATATAAAAATTAATATTTTGTGACATAGTTTCTTGCTTTGTATTTAGTTTACTTCTCTGGTTTTTATACTAGGGCTTGACTGCCTTGAGTCCTCAAGATACCATGTACATATTACAAAGATTTTTAAAAGGCCGCGCTATGCAATGTGACCCTTAAAAACAGGAGAAAATGGAAGGTCCTCTCAAAGGCACACTCAAAACCTCTAATCAGTGGCTAGGAAAAACAATTGACTCTAAAGGGAAGCAGTGACATGAGAGACAGTCAACTTTGAAGGACAAAGCCCTTGTGATTCTTCTCCTTAGACTGTGGTTGAATGCAAAGCTAAGCACCTACACAAATGTACAAGTAGCTGCTATGAAATGCCATTTCTATGGGGGGTAGAGGAGAAGAGAAACAGGTAAGATAAACCAACACAGAGTAGACAGGAGCACCAGCTGAGGCAGGCAGAATAAAAGCCTCTTAGTATAAGTCCTGTGGTACAGACAGCAACAGCATTTACCATTCCTTAGAGGCCTCATAAAGGGTTCTTTTCATAGACATAGAACAAAACCTGCATCCAACTGAATGTATTTATGTAAGGTCTAGAGTAGCAAGGCTGCTTAATACTGCTACAGTTATCACAACTCCCATTTCCTGGGAGTGGAAAGGTTGTTTTTTTCTTCTTAGGTTATTGTAAAGTGCACATTAGTGAGCAGAGACAGTCCCCTTAGGTAAACACTAATCTCATCATGCATGTATAAACACAGATTTAGTCATTTGTAGAAGTAAGTTTATTATTCAGTTAAATAGGGAATTTGCTGCTCCTGTCAATACAACATGAGGAGAAGTACCCATCTGATGTTTGGGTGGCCCTAAATAAAGACAATATGCAGTGCAGAAAGGGTCAGTTTGTAGGATCCATTAAATTTTGTGAGCTTTCAAAAAATATTCCTGGTCTCAATCAGAAAAAGAATTGACACCATGCTCTCTGCTCTCTGAGTTTGTGCATTAACTCAATCTCACTTCTGGTTTTTAAGAATTCCATTATTTGTGAAAGTGAAAAAATATTAATTTTAATAATAATAGGACTTGATGATATACAATGCTTGGAATCAATTTCTCTTCACTGTTTATATTCAGATTGCTTAATTTTCTCTTTGTGTGAGAAAACACTGTGACCATGAGGATTTATAAAAGAAAGCATAATTGGGGCTTATACTCAGAAGTGGAGTCCATAACCATCATGGTGAGGATCATGAAAGAAGGCAGGTAGGTATGCTCTTGAAGTAAGGAGAAAGGGGGAGAGGGAAGGAGAGAGAGAGAGAGAGACAGAGAGAGACAGAGAGACAAAGACAGAGACACAGAGAGATAGAGAGGAGAGAGCACTAAACTGCTACCTATGAATGGTAGTCACCTGGGTCTGGGTCACAAGGGTCAGGCAAATAGCTGTAGAAGAGAGAGGGGAGATAGAAAAGAAATCGAGAGGGACCCATGATTCAAAACTACAAAGACTTCAAGTTTATTTCTGAACTCATTTCTACACTTTTTCAAGCCAGATTTTAAAGGAAGCACAGTATAAAAATTCAAACACTATCTCAAGAAAACCTTGCGTAGTCTTTGAATCAGGGACATGACAGCTTCACTATCACATTATATGCCTTCTGCTAGCTCAAGCAGCTTATATTAGCAAAATAATGGAGACTTTTCTAGGGGCCGATCAGACTATTCAAAGACCAACTAGGCTAATGCAAGAATAATGGCTGAATCACTGTGATTCTTTTACTTTGTGAGTCAGAAAAGATTCTTGAGTCAGAATGGAAAACTCAGTCACTCTATGGGCTCCCATAACTAACTTTTAAAACCTCAAAGTCAGTCTTCACTGACACTGTCCTCAACATAGCCACACCTTCTAATTCTTCCTAGACAGTTCCATCTACTGGGGAGCAAGTACTCAAGTTTATGAACCTATCCTATTTAGAGTATTCTCATATCAACCACCACACTCTACTTCCTGCCCTCATTGGCTTGTGGCCATTTCATAATTCAAAATGCATTTAGTTCAATTTCAAAAGTCATCACAGTCATTTAGTCTTAGCCAATTTAAGTCCAAAAACCTCTTTTGAGACTAAAAGCTATGTCTCAATTATAATCCTTTGTGATATTAAAAAGCAAATTACATTCTTCCTTCCTACAATAGTACAGATTATATATTATCATTCCAAAAAAGGAGGAATAGAAGCACAGTAGAGAAACACTGGACAAATCAATACAAACCAATCTAGGCAAAGTCCTGTAGCTTTATGTCTAATGTCAAAGGGCTTAGGCGGCTCAGTCCCTTCAGTTTTGCTGACTGCAATCGGCTTATTTCTTGGGCCAAGCCCACTGCCTGCTTGCAGTTCTCTCTGGCAAGCATCCCATGACACTGGCATCTTCAATATCCAAGGGACTTAACACAATCTAGGCCTCACTTTTTCAACTTCACTCCATGTTACCACCAGGGTTCTATGGAGAACTTCTCTGGAACAACCCTGGACTAAGCTGTTTTTATTAATCATTCTTTTGATGATCCTCTTACTTTTGCATCCTTTGTGCTTCTAAAGCCAGAATACCTGGCCAATGCTGGTAAGTTCAGACACATGCTAGGAAAGAGAGGATAGTAGCTGTTCTGATGTTTATACAGTCTGGGAAAAGAGAGTGTGGATTGGAAATTTCAGGAACGGAAAGAATTAGACAGAGACAGAAAGCTAGGGTCAGGAGGGCACTGAATGATACCCTCAAACATTTGTGAGATCTTATAATGAGAACTGGTCCTCACATTACATTTTATCAGCATAAGCTTTGAATTGTTGTTGCTTTTAGGAACAGATAATTCCTTCTTGAAGCTCCTTGAGCTAAGATCTCAAAGTCCACATTCTTAGCCTTAGATCTTCAAATCTCCTTGAGAATAGACCATTAAGCCATGTTTATAATATAAAGTGTGTTTTAGTCCCAAAGTTTCAAAATCTAATACAGTCCTCAAAAAGAAGCAACAGCAAAAACAAACAAACAAACAAAAACAAAACCAGCACTGTCAAGCTATTCATAGCAATATTCTACTCCTGATAACCACTTCAGTCTTACTTTCCTATTACCATGACCAAACACCATGACCAAGTCAACATAGAAAAAAAGAAACATTTAATTTGGGGTTTACATTTCAGAAGGTGAGTCCATGACTACCTTCTGAAAAGGTGAAAAGCATATAGCAAGAAACAGGCTGGCATGGTGATGAATCCGTAGCTGAGAGCTCACACCTAACTCACAAGCAGTAAATAAAGAGAGCTAATAGGGATGGTGTGGGATTTTACAAACTCAAAGCCTGCCCCAATGTAACACCTTTTCTAACATGGTCACACAATCTTCCCATAACAGTTTAATCTACTGATTCAAACATATAAGGCTACAATGGCCATTCTCATTCAAAATATCACAAAGAAAGTAAACTACAAAAATTCTTTTAAATCCTCTTGAGGAGAAAGTCTTCATGCTATAGATGGTTGTGGATAGATCCTACAGATAAGATGAGAAAATAGAGGAAAATACTGTTTATTATTATAAAAGTGTATAATGAACCTGGAAGGACTTAGTATAGAAAAGGCGAAAATATAGGTGAATTATCTCCTTTAAAAAATGTTCTAAACAATTTTAGAACTTTGAGTTACTCTTAACAATGAGACTAGGAATATAAAAGAATTGAAGTAGGCGCTAACATTCAGAAGACAAATTAAAAGCTCTAATACTTAGATCAAATAGAACTGACATTGAAAATAAAAATAAGATTCTCACATATTCTTTCTTTTAGATGTCTTTGAAATTCAGAATGTTGCTCTGGTGGACAAGAATATTAACAATTGGAATGCAAACTGTGTTGGTATAATAAGAAATATCAAAACTCTCATTTTGGTAATCAGAGCCGAAGTCACAGAGGACAGCCCTGCTTGAAGCCCATTAACACATCGTAATAACAACCACCTGATGTAATGAAAACAAATGAATTCCAAAGAAATGGAAAATGTATGAGTAGGTCATTACTGCTTCAGCTAATGAGGAGCAGATTTTCCCTGTTGTTCTAAGTTCCAAAGAAAGTTTGTAGTCCACTGAGGGTATTTTATGCTAGGAAATATTTCGGTTTTGTTCAGAATTTCTCCTTGGAGCAGGTTATAGAATTGTTTTCTTGCCTTAAGCCTTCTTGTTTTATTTCAGCAAGCTGAACTATTATTGTGTTGCTCATTACTTTATTTCTAATTTCACAGAAAACAGGGATGTGAGAGAGTTGGGTAGATGAAACAGAAGCCCGTATGATGTCTCCTTTTTCAGTTGATCAAGATAAAACAGTATCTTGATCAGTAAATAGGGCCCTTTCAGCCTTATTTATTTATTTAGACAAGGTCTTGCTCTGAAGCTCAGGCTTGCTACCAGCTAATGATTTTCCCTTTTATCTTCCTGATTGCTAGGGGTACAGGTGGGAGCCACCACACCAGCTTATTTATTATGTTCTTATTCTTATACTTTATATAGTCACATCAATTTTATAACCATTATTGGCTCTGATGCCAAAAAGTTTAAAAACAAAAAACTGGAATTTCTATTATCTTTGGGACTTTGATCTTTTTGTTAATTCTTTTTGTTTGTTTGTTGTTACACAATGTATGAGCCAGTTTAGGCTTTAATTCCATGTTTGTATCCAACTGTGTGTCTCTATATGCAACTCTGCCCAACCCTCTATCCCACTGGTAACTTGGACCAGTTCAAAATAAACAGCTTTATCAACTCTTTATTCATCTCTTGTCAATTCACACACTTCCCTTTCCATACTGGAAACCTCTTCTGAATTCATAATTTGAAATTGTATTCTCCCTGCTCAGTTATTTCTTAATTAAGGGAATATGCTCACTCATATGATGAATATACAGGTTTTGTGTGACATGTAGACTAGGTACGCTGTGGCTAATATACATTTTCCTACTACTTGTGATTATTTTGCAATGATTATCTTGTCCCAATGCACAGAACCTGTTAGAATTAGATAACTAAAGTAATTGCATTGAATGTATAAATAATGAAATAAAATCACATAAAAGCCAAGCATGCCCAAGCGGCAAACCACAACCACTGAACAGCTTGGGATCAGAAACACCCTGGACTGACCCTTTGGACCCCACTCCAACTATAGGAACACCTGACTCACTCTTGAGGGAGGGGGGACAAAACTGGATACGGCCAGGTGTGGAGACTGATGCAAGCATTGTTGGGTCAGTGGGACCATAGGACTGTCTGCTCCCTGAGCAGAGAAGGGATGGGGAGTTGCGGAGAAGAAAAATGACCTGGCGTGGTGAGAGGGGGAAGGGACCTTGAATAAGGATATACAGGGATGGAAAAAAAAATTTAGAGGGAAAGCTGAACACAAAGTAAATATATGTGTAGCAATCTTATTTGCATTATCACCCTTGATAAGTCATGCTTATGATGTTTATCTTCTTTATAGTTATTGTTAACTTTTCAGCATTTTAAATTCATTTTACTGTTTTTTTTGATAAATACAAAATAAATAAAGAAGGAAAAAAAACAAAAAAAGAAATTCATAAGTTCTTAAAATATTTAAAATTTTATCTTTTCAAAAGTCAGACCCTCTTTTTGGCATAATAGAATTCCTAGCCAATGTTGATGCCCTGGAGGATCACAAGTGGTTGATTCTGGTAAAGAGAGGTAAGGATTTAAGCTCTAATTGTTTCCCATTTAAAGCTTATACTCTTAGAAAAATTAGACCTTCAACTCAAACAAAAGTATTTTCTCTGATAAAGAGAGCAAAATACTTATCTATCCCAAAGATAATAAAGCTGACATTGTAGGATGTGCTACCAGGACAATGTGATGTTTCATTTATCCTACAGTAATGGACTGAGAGTACTGTCGTCAGAATTTTCTGGCCCAGACTAGCCCTGTGATCCAGACTAGCAATCCCAAATAATCACACAAAGTCTTATATTTATTGCATGCTGTTTGGCCTATGGCTCAGGCTTATTGCTAGCTAGCTTTTGAATCTATTTCTATTAATCTATAACTTGTCACATGGCTCATGGCTTACTTGAGTTTCTCTACATCTTTCTCTCCAGGCAACAGCTCACAGCATCTCAGTCTGACTTCATTGTCCTTCCCCTTTGTCTCTACTCAGATTTCCCTCCTGCTTCTAAGATGCCTTGCCATAGGCCAAAACTGTTCTTTTTATTATCCAATGATAATTCCCAGCATATAGAAAGACATCCCACATCAGAGTAAGTATCCAACACACCTTTCTTGCGTGGCTAGATGAGTCTGTGACCAAGAGTGGAATGCTGTAAAATATCTCTTTATAACTTATAAGCCATAAATTTTATGCCATAGTTGTTTGGTAGGTTAACCTTGCCAAGTATAAGATATCTATACTTTAAGGTACCTATACAATTTAAAGATATACCAAACAGATATGCCTGTTTAAGTAAAATAAAGGAGTCTTACAGAGTATTGTGGAGAAACCCATTGCCTTGCAAATATATTCCAAAAATGCAAACTAATAAACTGATATTAAAGCATTAATTTAATAAAATAATGTCAGATAATTTCAGTTTTGGATGAGACTATATGTAGAACAAGAACAAATATTTTACTTTTCTTAAGGTCTCAATTTCAAGCCCCATTGCTAACATTTTCCTATTCTTTGATTCAGCTCTGGAGGATAAACTATATAGTCACAATACCTAAACATATGTTTAATTTCCATTTATCATTGAATATATCTTTTTTGGGATATTTCTGAATAGTAAATAGCTTGACTAGTAATCAAATATCTTGAAGCATTTTTTTTTTTCCTGACAAAGAAACTAGTACTACCTCCTAAGGCCACCTAAAACACTGTAGGTTCTTTTTGATGAATCTTCCTTAATTAGAAGAATTAGGCCTGACTTCTGCCCCCATCCATCACTCAACCCTAAGGTTATATAGAGAACATCGAATTATTTTCCCTCATGAGTGCCCTCAAACATTTGAAGACTGCAGTCATGTTCTGCCTGAGGGTGTTCATTCCAGTACCTGAATCCCTGTCTTTCTTCAACTCTTGCTCATATAGTTTGGTGCTAAATTTCCTCAGCATTCTAAGTTCTCTTCTGTGAATACATTGCCATTCATCTTTGTCTGTGACTAAGAGAATTGCCCAGAACAAAGAAACATAATAAAAGTACAATGGGTTGTATGAAAAACAAGACATGGACCACTTTTCCTAGGCAATATGTGCCCAATAGGAAAGCTACAAACTAGAAGGTGTTATTTTCACCTTGACAATGTTAATTTTCAAACCAAGAAAAGTCATTTCCCCACCATTTCATTGTCTCTGCAGTGGAAGTTTGCTATTCATAGTGCAAAAAGTCTAAATGTTGAGGACATAACGCACTGGACAGACAGGGTTGAATAGAAGGAAGAATGTAGACCATTCAGAATCTCACCTAGTCAGAGAAGATCTGATTATTTTCAAAGATAGTGATTTAGCAACACTAAAATTACTCAAACAAAAATCAAGCAAAGATACATGTTTGGAGAAAGATGATGTTTCTAAAAAGTAAGATTTGCAAGTTTTTTTTTTTCCTTTTTTCTGGAACAACAGAATATCAATTCTGTCAACACCTTTATCTTTGAGCAGCTCTATGGGACCAATGACAGATAACAGGCTTTGAGAAGAGGGATGAGCATACTAGTATGTGGAAGCATCCAATGTCAACTATGTAGTTTTTCCATATGTACATGTACTCTCCAACATATATGTATATCTGTAATCATGTTCAAGTAGATTGTCACAGTATAATCACAAATACTGTTTCATCAGATTTGTCCCAGCCACTTTGTAGGTGAAGCTTTTTTATTAAGAACTTTATTGATTATATAATTGTCACTAAAGAAACTCTAAGCTTATAACATAGAAGACATAGTATATTAATGTATATTTTATTTGGTGATTATTAAATATCTTAAATTTCATAATAACTTGCTATACAAAAATACTGACACAGCACAGTTTCTCTCATACTCTCTAATCCTTCTTTGAGCTACATATTGGCTGCAATGCACGGACACCAAAAAGAAGTGAGGTGAGTCTTTATACATTTTAAACATGGGTCTGGAGACTTCAAATCTCTGCATTCTTGCTATTTCTGTATGCTGCTCTTACATATTTGGGTGTCCTGCTGTCAAGTTAAATGTGATTATTTGAAATTGTAAAAGAGAGCACATTAATAATTCATCCAACAGTTCAATCTTTCTTTCAATAAGTTTTTACTGAGCAACGATTTTCAACTAAGCTCATAGCTGGGTGTTACATATTAAAACAATGAAAGCATGGCCCCTGCTCTATCTCTTTTATTTATATTTTTCTTCTATTTTACCAGAGAGGGAGATAATCCTCATTCTCAAATAGTTGAAGCCAATTCAGTTTCTGTAACTATAGGCCACTGTAATGCCCTTTCCCCCCTTGCATGGGATGTGATGATGTATCAGTTTGAGGAAAATTACTAAAAGCACTATTCTGGGGAGGGAACTTGACTTCTCTGAGCTGTTTTACTGTCTTGTTTCTTATGCATTTCCAGTGCATCTTTCTTCCATTTTAGAAGGCCTATTATAAGCCCTGTTGCCTGTGATTTTAGAGATCAGTCATCAAAACACATTTATCTTCTTGAAAATTCATCTAATTTCACTAGTCTCTCTCATGTCAATAATGTAAGTGCTATTTTTACCTCTGTATTGGTTTTCTATGGGCATATGATGAATTCCTGTCAACTTAGAGGTAGAAGAAAAGCATAAACTTCTTTTTCTATAATTTTTATACATAACAAGAATGGAAATACTGTGGCTCATTCTCATGTTCAGAATCTCCCTAGAGTGACATGAAGATGCTAGCTAAGTTTGCAGTTCTCACCTCGGCTTGGTTTCCCCCATCTATACTTAGTGTTGCTGGAAGTATTAATTTCCTTACAGGCTGTCTATCAGCTGGGGGCTGATGTCAGCCTTCTGTACATGACCTCTTCATCTTCAAGTTAGCAATAGCAAATTGAATCCTTCTCATGTTTTAAATAGCTGGCTTCTCTGACCAACCCAAGAAAGCACTTCACTTTGAAAGGGCTTCTATGATTATGGTAGACTCCATATATAATCTCCCTATCTTAAGGTCAGCTGTGCTATATGACAAAATCTAATCACAGGAGTGAGATGCCTCATGTTTGTAGCCGAAGGGATTATGCAATGCATGCATGCTGGGAAACTGGGGGAGGGGTTTGAAGATCAACTTAAATTTCTGCCTATTGTTCTTTTTATATTATTTTTTTTCAGTCTGCTTCTAATACTATTGAGAAACAATGTAAGGAGTATGAGTTCTGATTATTGAGGGAGTGCTTTTTGTCTCCAATAGTTTCTTCCTTCCATTTTTTCACTTATATGTATATTTATTTTTCTACTTTTCTGATAGAAAACAAAAATAAGTAAACTTGGACATATAAACAAAATATCCACATTCCTGCAAATACATCTTTTTTTTTTCTGGGTGGCATTCTAATCTGAAGGCACACATTTTTCAAATGTGAGTTATTATCAACTTAATGATTCCTGGGGCTAGGTGAACAGGAATGAAGAGAAGCTGCAGATCAATCCCAGAGTGGTATTTAAATGTTTAGCATGTGTGTGCTTGTTTTTATACTCCTAGAATTAGAAGCACACAATTATTCAATGTATGTGATGCTTACATATTCCTGAAGACTCACTTTGTAGTTGTTGAATGGACATTATACTTAACATATATTAGAGCTCACTGTTTCAGAGTCAGAATCTGTATTCAAAACTTTATTCTGTTCCCAAGAATTAATGTTCCAGTGTTCATTGACCTTGTGGGTCCTTTGCACTCTTTCTTTCTCTGTTTGTTATACTGACAGTCCATATATGTACATGTGATTATATATATACATATATTCTTAAGGTTATACATAAATAAAGATGTGTGTATGTGTGTATAGAAGCTCATAATTTTCAGCCAGAAGGACAAGGTAGTACAGTGATTCATTTACTATCATATGGGGCTACTATTTCACACATATAAACTACTATGAACCACATCTAAGATTGTACAATATAATCTATTTATAGATAAAAAAGGTTATGAGCAGAAGTTGTGATGAATAAGAAAAATAAATAAAAAAACAATAGTGGTTTGAGATATATTTTCTTTTATCAGAACAAACTTTTTCAATAATGAGCTAAATATACACACTAAGTTTAAGATGCTATGTGATGGTTTGTTACTTATTATTTATCTTTTAGAGGCAATCTCATGTACCTTAGTGAGGACTTGAGCTCCAGGTGATGATGGCTTTACACTCCTAATTTTTAAAATGAGGGATGGCTTAAACTGCTGATCTCCTATCTCTACCTCTCCAATGTCAGGATTACAGTCTTCACAACTAGCTATTATTTTCTCTATCTATTCAGTCATTTACTATGATACTAGTGATTTAACCAAAGACTTCCCACACAGCAGACAATTATTTTACCACTGCCACATGTTCCTAACCCAAGAGTTTAATTAAGAACAGAATCACTTTTTTTTTTTTTAAATCAAATACCAGCTCTGCATTTATGTAAATCTGAACAACCAATTAGGTGCTTGTTGAAAAGATTCACTTCCATAACAGGCAGGGTTTGGTTGAACAAAGACTAAACAACTTCAGTGACTTTAGTGCATCATTTTGGCTTATAATATAATAAATGTCAATGTAAAATAGTTGAAATATATAAATTTTCTGTAAAAATACTAATGTAATAAAAATATAATGATGATGTGAAATCAGCTGTGGATACACCAATAATAACAGAAATATTGTACTTCAGGCTGGTGATCAGCATATCCAACCTCTGAACTGTAGACATGTGCCAGTGCTGAGCTGTCAATCAGCTTCTGGGCTGAATGGCAGACATGATATAACTGGTGAGTGCAGGGCCATAAAACCAGCACAACTCTGTCGGCCTTTTATTCTACATTCTTGAAAACCGATGGAGACTTGCTTTTTTTTTTTTTTTTCATGTATTCTGTGTTGATGTTTAAGGGTGGCGACTATTGTAGCCAACAAGATCTTGTCAGAATCTCTGGATTGGTTCTCCATGGCTGTGATGCCTGTCACACTGCAGAGGAGAGTGACATGATATGCTTCTCCACGGACACTGGACATTACAGCTCTGGCTTTGCTCCAGGATTAGCACATTTATTTCTCATACCATACCGCCAGGAAATTTTACCACCTCTTCATGTTGGATTAAGTGTCTTAAATAGAAATTTAATTTATTCATCGAAACAGTTGCTCTTGTTCATTAAATACCAACTGCTTATTAGAAACCCATTTATTGGAGATGAGTGGTTATATCATAGGTACCCATCAAATTTGTGGATGCTTTGAATATTCTATTGGTTTTTATAATAATATCTTAAGATGACCATATTTATTCCAACCCTTCAAATAAAAATAGCTGCTACTGAATACTAATTTTCTATTCTCTGGCTTATTTACAGAATGTTAAAAACTATGTGTTATTTACATGTTTTATCTTATGTTTAGTAGCTTACAATTTTGATAAGTTTTTAATGTTCTTTTGATTTATAATAAGCAGACATTAAACACCTTATTAAAACAAAATTAAAACTGGGAGAGTATTTATGACATGCATTATGTTACTCCAAATTACTTTTAATCTCCTAGTTGTTCCCCTGGGAAGACAGCGTGATTTCGTTATTGGGAAATACAGATCATTTGATTTGGTACAAAACAAAGTAGAACAGCAAAACCAGAGTGTTTGGTCAGGGAATCAGTGGACAAAAAGGTAGCCAAGATTTTTGTCAAAGTAGCAAGGGAAGATAAAGGGCAACGCGTGCCAATTATGACATGCTCGCTCATCCAGCAAGCCAAAGCTCTCTACATGCCCTCACTTCAGTAATGAATGCAACATTTCCAGCTTGCCACATTGCCACTGTGCCAGCATTGTACACTTATACTTGTCATTTAGGAGCTGCTACTATTGCTGTGTCCAGGTCAAAGTAGCTTCAAGCAGGCAGCCAAGATATCTAGGCTCTACTCCAGGAAGACACAGCATGGAGCATTAGGTTTTTCTTCTAAGAAATCTGCAAACTAAGACATTTGTTTTATATATTGGTTTATATTTATTGCTTCTATTTTTTATTTAAAAATATACAAGAGATTCATTTTTAAATTCATCCCGTTAGTCTCCCTTTTATACTGTAGGTCAGAACAGCCACACAATTTCGAAGTACAGAGAGCAAATAGACTTTAGTTTTCAAGTATCATGCTTTCAGTTCAGGAAAAATTTTAAGACTTCACTATCTCGCACCCAAATCTTCTCTCTTTATACAACAATGGCATTTAGAAGGTAACTTAAAATTAAATTTCCAACAGGAAAGAAGATTAAGTAAAACAAGAAAGTTTAGAGGCCTATCTGCCACCCTCAGGCTATCTATGTGAGGACACTAATTTCACAATGAGCAATACTATGTATTAAGAAGTCACTCAACATTAGGACATTAAAGTTCTTAGTGCTCTGGATGCTTTCCTTGTAGATTATTTTATTACTGCAAAGATTGATTTGAGTCATTTTTCAAAACAGTCATGAAGAGCTCATTAGGATATTTCCTTATCCCCAGACTGATTCTTGTCTCCTCAAGACAGCAGGCAGGCAAGGGGAAGCATTGTCTGGGGAATTAAGCATTTTCCTGGCAAACCATTTTACAAAGGTCCATAGAGCAGGAGATTATCCCCTGTTGGTTAGGTAGAAGCTCTTCTAGCCACTTCAAAGGAGCCAACAGCCTCTTTCACCCTTTGTGAATCCAGTTATAATCAATGGGATGTAAAGATTACATCCCTGCCTCTAGTCACAGGCTGCTTTTTCTTTGCATTCTTATTGATTTAGCTATGAGTGTATTTAACCATTAAAGGCATTACTGCATACCCCAATCTTGCACTTAAAGAGATACAGAGTATCCTTTTAGAAACCAAGAAAACAAACAGGTTTACCTCTCTTGTGCTATATTGGAGTAATTTACTATTGAGGGAAAGCATTGAACAGTTATGCACAAGGAAAAATTACAGAAATTACTCAACAGTCATTTTCTTTAAATAACCACATCTCAGTTTTGAGATAATAACAATGGTAATAGTTGTGCTAACACAGTTATGGATTAAAAACTAGGCCAAGTGAATACTTTATATGCTTCATGTCATTTAATTTTCAGAGCAAAATGTCTGGATTCCTTTCTACTTTTTGGAAACAAAAATTGATACAACCTAGTGAAATAGTTAATGTAAGGTAACACAGTTATTACCTATTAAACCTGATAGTAGAACCTGAATCTGTCTGAAGACAAAACCAGTATTTTCAGCTATTATATAACATATTGTAATGGAGTCCTAAAAAAATCTAGTTGATTTTGTGTGACTACAAGTGCTTGTTGGAGATAACTTTTCTGATTTGTCACTTGGTCTTCTATATGCCTTTCGCCTGGAAAGTGTTCTGGGAATCATTTATGGGTTTTCACAATCTTTCAAATCATATTCTTTGGCAAAACTTCTCAACACAAAAAGTAAAACACCTTTATCATCATTTATATCAAATAGGATTTATCACAGGCATATTCTTCTTTTTCTTTTGATTTTCCTTCACCAAAGCCCACACTTGTGTTTAACCAACAGAAAATGAAATAAAGGAAGGAGAACGGGAGAAGGGAAGAAAAACTGAGAAAGGAAAGGCAGTATTTAGAAGCATCAGAATGCGAAGAGAGGTAGCATAGTTTGGGAATACGGAAGTTTCTACAGCTTTTCTAAACTCTTGTTAGTCTTTGATATATATATGACTTAGCTGTTCATGTCACCTACCTTCATCAGCCTGCATAAAAAGGAGTGGAAATACTCAACAATATATAAATATTACCTCATACTAAATGTCTTTGCTATTGTTAGAGAAACATTAATAACTTATCATTTTAAATAGCTGCGCAGCATGTGCTACCTATTGACACAGGTACTAATACATCAAAAAATAACACTAATACACATGAATAGCTATTTTGGAAAATATGAATAGGGAAAGAACCCACAAAATTACCACATTGAAATTTTATAGCTTTAAAATGAAATATATAGATATCCCAGACAATGAAATACTTATATATATATATATATATATATATATATATATATAATTTGGAAATAAAGAAAGGAAGAAAGACAAATGCTACTAAGTTCTTTAATGGAGGTGGGGAAAAGTGAAAATTCTGAAGAGCAAATGTTTGAAAATATAAAAGAAGACAATTTATAGGGAAGCATATGTGTAGTTTATAATTCGTCAACTTCTGTTGTAGAATTCACCCTGCTTTCTTTTTTATCTGATCCAGATGGCCCCTCCTTAATTAAAGTGAACACGGAGCTCCAAGGCCTGCATTGCCAGCTCCTTGTGGGCTCTGTCAGGCCACAAATGACTCTCACATCTGGGAAAATATATTGTCTTCCTGCTATAGCTAGAACCTTTGCAACAACCTTCATTTCCACTCTGTCTCTCTCTTTTTAAAGTCTAATTATCTTTTTAAAATAATCAGAATTGTAATTTAAATATACAGTACATAATTAACCACACTGGTTGACAGAGAATGAGAAATTGTGGCTCCAGGCAAGCATCAAAATTAATATATACCATGGGGAATGCATCCTGTTGTAAAGGTGTGTCATCTGGCTGGTGTGCAGGGAAGAGAATTGAGCAGTCTGGCTCTCCTCTGACCAAACAGCTGCTTTGGGTAAGATGCTGAAACCCCATGAACCTTTAGTCTGGTCTTGTTTCTTAAGATGTTCTGTTTGTTGATATCTCTGAATGAAAGCTATCTGTAGCTCCCCAATGATAACTTCTTCCAACCTCTTGGAATTATGGTCTCTCAGAGCATTTGCATAAGGTATCACTATTTTGTTTTCTTATGTTTTTCTTTTTTCTGTTTTAGCTTGATGTCCCATGGTGGAGGATTCTCAGACCTACCTCTCTTCCATGTATCCTCCAGGAAGGTGACTGAGCTGTGAGTCCTATGAGTTAATGAAAAATAGTTGTAATTAAGTCCCTCTGTGTTACAGAGCCAGTATCATCTTAAAATTGTTAAATTGTGGAAAAGAATGTTCTGAACTCTTTACGAGAGAGAAAGCATGCATCCCAAGCGTAAGAAGTGTCCTATTTTTATAAAGATTTGCAAATTTTGAGCTTTTTATTTCAGGGTGTATGTGTATGTGTATGTGTGTGTGTGTGTGTGTGTGTGTGTGTGTGTGTGTGTGTGTGTGCGTGCGTGTGTATGTATGAAAGAGAGAGAGAGAGAGAGAGAGAGAGAGAGAGAGAGAGAGAGACCTGAAGAGAGCATTCCATGGCCAAATGATGCTTTACAATCAGTAAATACCAAGAATTTCCTCTGAAATTCACTTTAAAGTCAAATTCATGTCTCCTTCAAGTTTCCAGTATGTGAAAAGCAATACTCTGCTCTGGTCTTTTTTTTTTTTTTTTCTTCCATAAAAAACAAAAGAAATCAGATAAAGCACAATTTAAAAAGAGGAGAAAAAGAAAACAAGGAAAGGACAAGAAAATTAGTGACGGTTTGACAGTCCTGTAGTGTCTTTGGGCTGGCCTTGTTAACTTGGTTAACTCTACAATGACTTTCTTCCCACATTTACATATTCCCTGCTGATGTAGCAGGCTCACATTCACAATGCTATCTGTTTTGGTGGTGGCTGTTATTTTCGTTATTCCCTTGTATTCCATTGTTGTCTTTTTAGACCTAGAAAGGGCATAACATAATGAAAAACATTCATTGCTTTTTTGTTGTTTTGTTTTGTTTTATTTTAATTGGGCACATATTTCTGCCATGAGAGAGACTCAGGTGCTGGTGGTTTTCACTAGAATCCAGTACACCTTTATTGAAAGTGAAAGATAGATGCTGGCTCAGAATCTGGAGCTTAATAAGGTCTCCCTCAATGAACCTGGAAAGTAAATCAGAAGACATGGCTGCAGCTGGCATTTCTTGGTCAGGCCCAGTGCTTGTGTCTGGATAACGAAGATGCTGGCTAGCTCATTTAGACATCATGTCTATCTGTCAACACTAGACTGTTTCTATACCTTTAAATTGCATAAAATATGTAGATCACTGCATTTAAATGCCTTGGAACTGGTTCAACAGATGATGGAAATCACCACTTCTTATCTGTGCCTTTGACTGAAAATTGTGGTTAAAATGTTTTCCTACAATATTTTCTCAAAATGAAGATTTAGTTATTTACTGCTAAGTACCCATTCATTTGTTGCTATTTTTGCATCAACAATTACAATAGATGAATATTTTTCCAGTATATAGTAACTGATTTTACCGACATATCACTCTATTAAGAATATTAATCAACCTTTAATGTGAAATAATATTGTTGATCTCATTGTACATATGCTTTATTCTATCATCAAATAATGTCATTTCATAGTTTATGTATATTAAAATACCTACACTCACTTACACCCATGGCTATTAAACAATTAACCCACTTTTCATGGGTAATCAACCCACAATAATTTGGTTTGAGTCTTCATTACCCAGATTAATTCAAATAAAAAAGACACAGTGAGGCAAAAATTGGATAAGTGGATACTGTCTACTCCCAACTGTCTTAAATTTCCATAGGGATGCCTGAATTGGATTTTGACAAAATATCTTTCTTTATCATAACCCCTTTAATCAAATGCAGTGTGATTTTTCTCTATTTCTTAAATTATTAATTTATGAGTCGTGTTAATACACTTTAATATTTTCAAGAGCTTGGGTTCCAAAAGTGTTTACTTGTATATAACCTACATTACACAATTAAAATTTGGATTACTTACATATTTAATTAAACTTATATGGAGCAAGAAATAAAAATTATATATTAGTGTGTTCTTTAATAGTAAATAAATTGGATTTTTAACGAAATTATAAAATCCATTTTACTTTCCTCTATATGGCATTGATTGGTAGTTCAATGGCAAGGAGACCTGAGTCTCTCATTATTGTAATTTGTCTATTAAATACTTTGACTTCTGCTCAGAAGTCATCTCTGAGCAAGTATCTGGAAAGGTTTTACATATACTTTTTACCTACTTATCTTGTGGCAGCTAACTAAAAGATGCATGAATTTCCAGTACTAGATAAATGGCAAGTGTCATGACATGAAGTTATTTAAATCAATGTTTATGGAAGCCATTTAACCCCACAGGGCTTTCTCTCATTACTGATTCTCTCTCTGGCCAGTCAATCATGATGTGGGATGCACTTTGAAAAATACCCTGCCTCTAAGAAATTCGATTTAATTGGCCTTCACTTATATCAGAATACAAGTTTATCTTAAGAGCTCAGTAAATTATTATTTCTTAAGGTGACCATGATTCTAAGCCATAAGTGTACAATAATTAAATGATGCTGAAATTCTTCTGAATTATGTTGAAGAAATGATAGTTAGGATTAAATGCAGTTTTATGAAATACATTGTTGGACTTCAGTAACAATATTCAGTGGATGATATTTGCTGTTTTTTATGATATTCTCTCTAATGTATATAGCAATAACTTTACTTACATCAAGTTAAGCAAAATCAAAATCAACAATGTAGAAAAAATCGATAAAAGGAAAACTTAAGTAGTTTTAACACAAATTCTTGAGCAATATTGTGGCAGAAGTAATTTTTGTTTGCTATAATATAAGCTTCCTTCCACAAACATACAAACCTAATTAGGAAGCATCTTCTACCTAGGGTATTGACTTGTACTTACAAATATGGTACTTCTTACTTCTTTGAGCACTGAACTGTATGTATTTGTTTGTCTCCTTTGTTAGGAACCTACACAGAACAGAATATGGCATACTTAAATATAAACACTCTGCTGGGTCATAAAATGGATGATTTTTTAATTGTTGCTGCCACATGTTTATCACATAGTGAGTAAGACTCAGGAAAACATCCCAAGATTATATCTGAGAAATACAAAGAGGTTTTCAGTTTTCCAGTCCAGCTAAACATTTCTTCTTCTTACAGATGTTTATGAAGAGCTCCAAAATGCAATATGTTGCAGGAGCATTTTATGGTATTTAATGTGTTCTTGGAAACAAATTAAGCTTGGTAGATTTTATTTGTGAACTTAAAAATAAATTATGCTAAAGTGATGGAGAAATTTGCATGTCAACATGACTTCACTAGAGGGTGCTTACAACCCTCGTCAAACCTTATGTAAACACATAGGAAGGAAGGTGCTTTTTAGATGAACACTTGGGTCAATAGATGGTATAAGGCATATCTTCCACAGGAGTATGAGTGAGTCTCCTTCTACTGATTGAGGACACAAATGAATAAAACATGAGAAAATTGGATATCCTACTAATAGTTTTGAGTTGGTTCAGCAGACCTATTTGGCACATTTTAACTTAAACAAAAATACCTAATTGTTTCCAAATTCAAGTCTTCTTCTAGATATTATTACATTATAAGCCATCTTGGATTCATAGGTTTCTCATTTTAGGCACACTAAATCTATTTGTTGGCTTTTTTTTTTAAAACATACACACAAAACATCTTCTGTATACTTTAACTTTATTAAAAAGTTCAGACTAATGACTAACACTGTAACTATAGTCATGTAAAACCTACATATTCTCTAGCTAAATAATATTGTTAGTTTTAATTTCTATTGAAATGATTTTATAAAACATAACACAATTAAATTTAATAAAATAAAACAAAAGCCACCAAATAAAAGTTGAACAAGCCAAGCCAAGCAGATAGAACAGATTATAGAGCAAATCGTCTTTGGATTGGGTTGGTATTTCCTTGTTTTATTTGGTAGTTTGCAGAGTATATCTTTCTGTGTCACAAACAGCAGACAGTGGTGGTAAAGGTACATAACCCCTAGTTCTACCTCTCCACAAAACCTTATGTGACTATTGCCTTCAGCAATGGTGCCTGGCTGAGGTTGTGGAGAACAACCCATTGCCTTGCAAACAGCCTGGGCTGTTTGAAGATTTTCACTGGACTCCAGGAACTCAATTGGATAAAACCCAGTTTTAGCACTGAACATTTTATTTGGTGGCAAGAGATGGCCAGTAGGGGTTCTGTTTCCCTCATTATTTGGAGACTTTACTTACCTTGGGAGTCCTTGCCTCCCTGGGGAGTAGATGGGGAGATGGGGTAGGGAGAGGCTGAGGAAGGACTGGGTAAAGAAGGGAGAGGAGGAAGAGTGATGAGTATGAGAAAAAAATGTTTTAAATTAGAATAAAATTACAAAAATAACCAGAAACAAACAAAAAATCCAACACACACCAATAAAGTTAGTAATTTGTAAATTAAAATTTCTATTCATTTAGAAAAAGATGGTGGATACTTAGATTAAAAATATGGCTTTACTCATAAAAAATAAATAAATAAATCGACCTTCATGTATTGTAGGTTACACTGCATTGATTTCCAAACCTACTGCAAATATCCATGAATTCTAGCTATGTCTTCCTCATTCCCTCCCTTAATCCCATCCCTCCTCCTTCCCACTTGATCCTCATATTCTCACACTACAGGCTCCTCTACCCCACCTACAAAATCTATTCCACGTCCTCCTCCCAGTTATTAGATTTGATTTTTATCTGTAATGTAGCCTTAGCTTTATATAACTTAGGGGTATAATCATAAGCTACAAAGAGGGTTGCTATTCCAGTTACTTCATTTATGTTCCCACATATGCTTTGGCAGGAAGCTTTCCTTTTCTGTTCTTGCTTACACTGGGTTATTTAAGCATTTATGTTTCTTTGCCTATAAACTTCTTTTTGAGATAGGATCTCAGTTAGGCTAGAATGTACCTTGTACTTTGAGTCCCTTGCTTCTACCTTCCAAATGCTATAATTAGTTGTGTATACTACATCACTCAATTGTATGTGGTTGCAGGGATCTAACATAGCACTTCCTGTGTCATCGGCAAGCATTTTACCAACAGCATCATATCCCCAACACTGAAGGTTGTTTAATGTACATGTACCTTTACTGAAAGAAAAGTATCTATTGAGCCATCAAGTTTCCATTGATTGGAAAGGGACACTCACTTTTTCCTAATGCTTGAGAATCAAGATCAATCTAGTTTGTTTTTAAGGGGTGTTGTTAAATTTGTCCTCTGCATCCTAGGATCCACTATGACCCTTGAGATTATAATTTATGTTTACCTATTGCATTGGTTTCAAATGTAGTCCTTTTGAGTACATAGAAAAAATATTCTAATTAAAATGAATAAATTTAATAAAACTTTTTATAATTCATTAGTACCTAATATTTCTCAGGTAGGTCTTCTTTTAACAAGTATCTCTATGGAATAAGTTTCTGGCCCAGCCTACCCAAAGTCAGGAACCACTTGCAGCCCCACTGTCACTTAGCTCCAAATAATAACTCAGATGCTCATATTAATTACATGCTCTTTGGCCAATGGCTAAGGTTTACTGCTCTTTACCCCTCACATCTTAACTCATTTTTTCATTAATTTGTCTGTTTTGCCCTGTGTCCCATGACTTACTTGTGTTTTATTATACTTGATTCTTGGGTAGCCCGATTGAGTCTCTGTCTGATTCCACCTTCCTTCCCCTTTATCTCTGCTCACATTTTTTTTTTCCTGTTTCTAAGATCCCTTGCCATAGGCCAAAAGAGTTTCTTTATTAAACAATAATATTCATAGCATACATAAGGACACATGATCTCTGTCTTTTGGCACATGAAGTTCTTAGAATAATTCAAATCACCACTGAAAAATAATTTCAAAATAATTTTTCTGCTTTCTCCCTATGAGCCTTTTTGTGTAAGTAAACATTATTGTTTCTTCCTCCACTGTTAAAAACTTACCATTTGACACTTTTTAAAGTCTGGATATATATATATATATCCATATATATATATCCATTATCTCTCAGCATACCTCAGGTGATTCTGTTCATGTCTGCAGGTAGATAGGTAGATTTTGGGAAAAGACCAGAACAACAATGTATGATGACCACTTCCTCTTTCTAGTCTACTTTGTAACTTGCAACTATTGAGATATGGAAGTTAACACTTCTATAATTGTGGTTCTCAGATAAGTGGGGTGTGTGTGTGTGTGTGTGTGTGTGTGTGTGTGTGTGTGTGTATGTGTGTGTGTAAGAAGAGCACCATGTAACACATATTAGATTGGTAAAGTTGGTTTTAGTGATTTGGATGTCACACTTTGGTGGCCTTCTTACTAATCCTCACTATATTGGCTGTAGCGTACTGCCTGTCTACTTTGTTATCACAGGAGTCTTAGAACTAACTTATTTATGATCTCTTTCTATTTACAGAATGCTAAAATTTTGCCAAGTTTTCTTGGTTAAATTTTATGCATGTCACTCTTAATTATTTGGTTCCTGGATTTAGTTTTCTACCACCAACGGTATTTCTAACTCTAACATCTATGCATGTGTAGTTTTTTATTCTAATTATAGAACACAGAAATACAACATTTAAGCAAAGAGATGATATAAATATAACATAAATATATAAGAAATAAGATATCAAGTAAATGTAGACACAGAAGTCTAAATGAAAATTAAAATTGGATTTAAATTCTATATCACAGACAAACATGTGCTAGAATGGCTAATGGAAATGCATTTAATTACTTTTATGAAACATTGAAAAAAAGCCTGAAAGAGTATGATACAGTACTGAGGGGTGGATTGTAAAATTTTCTGCATTTCAAACAAACTGCAAAATTATTTTTTATTTTATTACTCTAATTTATGTGTTCATTAACTTTGGCTCTCAGAAGAGTAAGCTGAAACACAGTTCCTTTCCTTTCAGTTTCTGAGAGGATCTCATTTGTAGTCAAAGGTGTTCTCATACATGTAAGACTCCTGACTCAGTCTCATGGCCTCATGACATAAGGAGAAGTTTATTTTAGTGGCTGTATGAAGGAAATACCTTTATCAACAGGACAAAAATGATAATTTCTGTAATTGTCTTGTGTTCTTTAAATGTAACCTTAGAAACACATGGCATGCCAGATTTTAAAAAATTATATGAGAAGAGAAATTTAGTAGATAATTCTTGGAGGAGAGAAAATACGTGTAATTATAAATTGACTACTCATGCACTTCTCTGAAAGAGAATAACTTTCTAGTAAAGACCCATAAGATATTATGCATATATTATACATCACATGCACACTCAGTACAAAGCCCTCTAGTGTGGAAATATACAGTGTGTGTCAGAGTGGCTAGGTGGTCTAGACAAAAGGAGATTGTTATATGAAGTTGTAAAGTCTGGTGACCAGATTTTGCTTTTACTGGAATGAAAATAAGTCCTATAAGGTCAGGCGACTGAATGTACAGCTGCAGCCAGAAAGACATCAGAACTGTAGTAAGTATTCATTCAATGTGCATAAAGTTGGTGAGTACTGTTTTCTTCTTTTGTTCAATGTATTCAGCTACAAAAAATTATGGAAGATAAATATATGTAGGGGGATTGTATTCTATTCCATTGTAAATAATTGTCCCATCTACTGATTTAATAAAAATCACTGACTGGCCAAAGGCAGACAAGAGGTATGGGCGGGGCTACCAGACAAAGAAAACTCTGAGAACATCTCAGAAGAGAGACAGACAATACAGAGACTCTGCAGAGACCCAACAAGGAGGCAGCAGCAGACTCAGAGGAAAGAATCTGAAATGCTGCTCTAAGAAAAGATACCAAGCTGCACGGCTGAAAAAGTTAAGAAAAATGGGTTAGTTTAAGAGTGAAGAATTAGCAAGTTATATGCCTAGGCCCTAGGCCAATAAGCATAAAATTAATATAAACCTGTGTGTGATTAATTGAGGCAAAGAGGGGCTGAGAATGGGTCCAAACCTCTGGGATAGACCGGAAATTTTGGACCAGAACCTAATAAAACAAATGATAGCCCAACTTGGGTGATATACATCCATGTAAAACTTGAGAAAGACTAAAAACAGAGTTCTAGGGCACAGAATCAGAGCCAAAACCAGCTTCCGGGAGTTGTGTCTTTCACATGAGCCGGTTGGTACAGAGATGCCCTGGTAAGGCATGTGGGCTTGGGCTACAAAATAGTGGGCTTTTGGAGTGCAGCTAAGCTGCAAGACCAGTTCCCAAAGTCTCAGAGAAGACTCGGTATAAGAAACAAGCTGCATGTGGTGGATTCTAACAAGCAAAAGGCAACAGGGTCAAAGAAGGCTTCTTAGTAACAGCAACATTTTCTTGGGAATTCTGTTTGCTTGAAGCAAGCAGGGGCTTGGCTTTTTTAAGTGAGACTTCCCTGATTCAGCCTTAAAGGCAAAACACTTGTGAGTCTTCTAAGAGACTCTGCTGCCAAATACTTAAATGAAGTTCATGAGCAGCAGACCACAGTGGTAATTGTGGGTCCTACCAGTACTTCAGTTAAAAAGCACACAATTTTATCTGGTAAAGCGAAAGATTAGAGGTTGTGAGGCTAAAATGATCTCAACCTATTCTGAAACTTTAAGTGGATAAGAAGCCAAACTTGCTGGCTTGGAACTGGGCATGGAATGCTGTGCCTAGTGGGCTAATTTTGGTAAGCAGAACTGGCCTGCGGGAAGATTAAATTTTATGAAGAAGCTAGACTAGGAGCTGAGTGGATCCAGCCAGCCACTCTAGCAAAGCCTTTAATCCTTAGCCACACTTTGGCAGATTAAAGTTGTGATCAAAAGCAGAAACAAAAAGAGCTGGGTGGGTCAGCCACCCTAGCTAAGCAAAGGAGTGGTCAGAAACAGAAAACAATAATTAAGAGACACAAAGAAAATATAGGTGTAGCAATCTTATTTGTATGTCTACCCTTGATAAGCCATGCTTATCATTCTTGTCCTCTATATAGTTGTTGTTAACTCTTCCACATTTTAAATTCTTTTTACTGTGTTTTTTTTTTTTAATAAATACAAAATAAAGGAAAAAAAAAAAAAAAAAAAAAGAGATTACATTAATGACAGATTTTTTAAAAGGTACATGGTTTAGACTGTGTTTTAAAAAGTATGTAGGCTTAAGAGAGAAAATAAAAAGGAAAAAGGATAAGGTCCTTAAAAAAGAAATAGAGTAAAAGGAAATAGTAATAAGCCATGTAAAAGTAGAAGGTATAAAGAGTGTCTGGATACTGTATGTTATTGTCTTGTCTTTAAGTTTTTGGTGAAAAATGAAGTAGTTAAAGGTGTTAAAAGACATTTGACTATAAATGCTCCTGGATTTGGTCTGATGGCATTTCATAGCACTACAGAAATGGAAGGGTGGGGCTAGAGTTGTTCAAAGAGTTAGTAGGTGAAACTCCACTAACATGGTACAGAAGAAATACTAGATGTTGCCTAGGAGCTCTGTCAGGATCATGTGTTATTCAACTGTTTATGGTCTTTCCTTCTGATTCTGGCTTACTTATTAGCTGAGGTGTAAAGAGATTCCAGTAATATGGCAACATGATTTCTTGTGTAACTGTACTTTAATCAAAACAGTTCTTGTGAGCTCTAATTCTAGAGAAGAGTTGTTCATGTGGATGTGGTTCACTACTGCAATGGAATAAATTGGGTATTATAAAGTATGTTGTTGCTATTATAGTCTGTAGGATTTAATAACATCAGAGTAAGTATTAGAACACCAAGATTCCAGATATTGGACAAATAAAAAAAGTAAAAAAAAGGCAATCAATTAGGAGAAAAGCCAGAGGAATGAGAATATCTAGATGTAGAGAGACAAGAAAGAATTTACAGATTATGCAAATGCTGCTGCTAATTTAAAATGTTGTGATGTAATTGGAAACTTTTGCAGGAAATGTTTTTTAATATAAATTTCAGTGTAGAAAGTTAATATCACAGGGAAATATCTTCATTAGCTACTATGCAGGCAGTACAAAAGTGTCAAGCAAGTTACTCATTTGAAATGCTTAAACCACAGAGAAAATAAAAGGTGTAATACTTGGTTATAAAGATCTAAGGACTTCGTTTGTTGAGAGTGTATGTTATGGTAAAAGGAACTGACTATTGAAGAGGTAGCAAAGAGAAATTACAATTACCTAAGAATAATTGGTGCTTCTCTATTCTTAAACAGATGAGATGACCAGTTTGCCAGATTTGTAGAAATTGATAGGTTGAGAAAAAAATGCATCAATATTTATAAGAAAGTAGGTAGACAGTAAAGAGGCTAGTGCAGATTGGAGCTAGTGCAGGGCCCGGGATATCTAGAGACTCTGTGTAGTGTATATCTATAGTTCAGTAACCAGTAACATCAACAGAGAAACAGAATGCGGAGGAAACTTCTAGAATTTTTAGGCTAAAAAGTAATATAGTTTTGAAGCAGTGTTGGGAGGGAGAGAAAGAAGAGAGAAGAATGTAAAGTTATACATAAAGCCTATATGTAAAACACATGTAAAATATAAGGACATCTATTTCAATTAATACTAGTCCTGTGATGTGACGTGCATATACAATGATGCAGATAATGGTTCAAACAGGGGCCAGGAGAAACACTTTGTTTTGTTGTTTTATTTTGTTTTAGTTTTTTAAGAGTTTTGTTGGGAGTTTTATTTATGTAGGCCCGATTGAATTATGGTCCTGGTGTTGAACTTCAAATCCATCTACCCTTATCTTTAAGACCCCAACTATATATAATCACATGATTGGCCTTCCTTTCTTTCTTTCTTTCCTTCTTTCTTTCTTTTATTCTTTTTCTTTCTTTTTTCTTTAAAAATTTAAAAGATACCCAATGTTCCCCTTCCCTCCAGCCTTCTAGGATGAGTCAATGTGGTCTGGCATATCCAGTGGAGGGAGGACCAAGCTACTCCTATTTAGTGGAAAGTAGGCATTACCATCTTGACATAGATGCATGGCCTTTAGGCCTTGAGATCCCAGTGTTTAGGGTATAGCATAAGGCCATTTTAATACTGGTGATCACAGCAAGCTCTCTTCATGTTTTCTCTCTCATGCTCTTGGAGGAAGGCCCTGGCTTACTTCAGCTGCATGGACCTGTTGAGTTTTCCAAAACTCACATGTCTGCTTAATCTCTTGTATTGGTGACTGTTTTCCTGTAAACCCCATAATAAATATTAATCATTTTTAATCAGTTGCCAGAAATCTAGTGCCCAGCATGGGCTACTGGCCTGACCAGGACCACATGTTAAGGTGACCAGGCACTTACTCTGCCCATTAGGAGGGAAGGAGTGAACAAAGCAGTCAGCCAGCCAGTGATCTGGCTGCTTCTCTAGCTCCAGGCCTTCGGCTCTGGTCTCCTAAAAGCTTTCCTGGCATCCTAGGTTACACTTTCTCCACTGTCCAGACTAAGCAAGGTGTTCCTGTGTAGGGAGTCAACTCCAAGATGATAGTTTATTCCCCAGAAATAAGAGGCCCCCCAAACTGTCCATACCATTCAACTGCCAGAAATTTGGTGATAGAGAAATAACCCAAAACTCACAAAGATGACCCTGGTCAAGCCTCTAAGCAATAGTGGAGATGGTGCCTAAAGTGGCCCTCCCCTATAATCAAACTGATGATAATCCTTGTTATTATAAAACCTTCATCCTGCAACTGTTGAAAGCAGATGCAGAGATCCATAGCTAAGTACTGGGGCAAGCTTCCAGTCCAGCAGAAAAAAGGAAAATTATATGAGCAAAGGGGTCAAGACCATGAAGAAAGAACCCATAGAGACAGCTAACTGGAGCTAATGGGAACTCACTAACTCAAAAATAATAGTTGGGGAACCTATGTGGAATTGAATAAGCCCTCTGAAATACTTTATTTTTAAGAAGTAAAAAGAATATTGGCAACACTTTGGTCTTGGACTTTTGAAAATCATATGTACTATAAGAATCAAATGGAGTATCATTCCTTGGTAATCAAAAATACATGGTATGCTTTTCATAATTTATATTCCATAACCTTAAAAGCACTTAAAAGAAGATTTTTTTGGAAAGAAATAGCCTGAAATATATTTGAGAAAGTAAAGTTATTATGGCTAAGAACATCAGTTTTGCCTTAAACTATGAAATCATAGATCCATGAATGAACTGCTAACCTTCTCCGTATTTAATGAATTGTACATAAGTAACCCCCCAATTCTAAAGTACACATACTTACAGATATAAACTGCATAAAATTTACATAACAAAAGCATTTAGGTACTTCCTTTTCAGTGATGGAATTAAATTTTAAAATATGTCAAATCTGAGATGTAGAAGCATGAGGACATTAAAAAAATACAACCCATAAGCATAGAAATTATACAGTGTACCTTGGTCTGAATGTTTGCATTATATTACAATTTTAGGACTTAGAATATTTTATGTATTTTGGGCTTGTATTTAACACAAAAATTTAAAGTACAATATTAGGAAAATATTGACTTAGTTGCATTTATACTCAATAGTGTTATTACAAGCCTACTAAAGGCAGGCTGTGGGTGTAATAGTAGACATCAATGAGGACAAAGTCAAGGTTAATTCCTCCTTTTGGGAGACTTATAAGATATCAAAAAGGAAAGTGAAGTGTTCTTCCTCCTTGGAGTCAAGACACACCAAAACAGATTGATTTGGTTCATCTGGAAAGACCTAATCAGAAAAGTCTGACCACATTGTTAACACAAATGCTTGATAAGATGAATGACATTAGGACCTTTTGTACTGCTGTAAATTTATACAGCCAACTGGCTCAGTTTAAGCCCCTGAAGATGAGTCATGTGGTAGTGTTTATTACATGCACACAAATATATAGAAGTAGATAGCTTGGTGGTAGTGGAATCCCAGCATTTGGAATAAACGGAGACAGATTTCTGTGATTTCAAGACCAGCCTGGTCTATAGAGCTAGTTCTAAAAGAAACAAAGCTAGACAAAGAAACACTGTCTAAAGAAACAAAAGCAAAACAAAAATTAAGGAAAGTAGATTGCATGTCCTTCATTCATGAGAGGTAGTGTGGACCACACACCTTATAGTCCACAAGCAGAGCTGTTTGACTCTCTACTAGAGCTCCAGTTGCCACAAAATCCTGATATGGTACTTGTTTATTTTAACATTGACTTGGGAATTGTTTGCTCATTTATAAAAAAGGAACAAGACTAAAATAATATCAAGAATGCTGTTGATTTACTTGTCATATGTCCTAGTTGCATTGATCTTAAACAAGTAAATAAGCCCTGAATTTTTAGTATACACTTCAGATGCTGTCTCTGACTATGTGACTTGTTAATTTTAACCAATGTTTTGTTTATAATATATATGAATGAATATGTACATATACACAGAGTATATATATGCATACACATAGGTTCACACATATATAAAAATGAACAACACATGAATGTATAATATTTAAGTATGTATAAATGTCCACATTTCTTGATTCCTTACCATATTGTGACTTTACATCATATTTATTTTTTGCCTATAATTATCTTTATGAGTTGATCTTTTTATTTAACTATATATTATGAAAATTATTTAATCACTAAATAAAGCTTCTGCTTTTAAGTTCATGAGTTCACCCTAAATAGTGTTGTAACTATAATTATGAATATGTTTATAGATATATGGTATATAATTGTTATATTCACATGAATATTTTAAAATATTAGAGGGACCTCTATTGTTAGTATAATAAAAATGTTTACTTTCATCTTCTTGGCACTCTCTGTTGGAAGTCATGCAATGACTCACCATGTTGGAGAGGCCATGGTGGATGACGCCTCGGGTCATGAATAAGCTAGGTACTAAATTACATCCATTGTGACATAAACTTAACAGTGTGTCTTGGTCCCTTTAAGCTTTCTGAGAAGATCACACACAAACCAACAAGTTGATTTAAATCTTTACTGGAGACTCCAGCTAAGCCAAGCCTCAATCTTGATCCATAAAAATAGTACAGTAACTTGTTTTCTTTGCAAGCCATTATTTGTACAAATACATTACAGCTTGCTTTTAATACTTAGTTACTAATGTATAAATATTAATAAAGTTTTTCTAACTACTTATTATCTTATTGTCATTTGTTATAAGATTTTTCTTTTTCCAAATTTTCACGTAGATTATTTTGTGTGCATGCTTGTTAATACATGGTATATTAGCCCTTTAAATAATTTGATGGTTTTTTTTTTGTTTAGTTAGCTGTTTAAAATTTCTCTTTTGCCTTAAGTAGCCAAAATTGACTTTGATTTCCCAGTTTTTCCTTTTTGTTTGCATTGATTTTTTTGTATGTTTATTTTGTTTTCATGCTGGAAAATTTGCATGTTAGTCTGTCCCTGAAGGTTCCTTAGAACTATTTGTTTCCAAGACTGGCTTCAAATCCATGGCAATCTTCTTCCTGCTTCAACTAAAATTATAGGCAACCAACTATATCAAACTGTTGGTTAGTATCTATTTTGATCAAATATGCTCAGACATATTTTAAATTCTGTTGTATTTAACATGAGCTGAGCAAGTATTTGTCATGTTTATTATTTTAAACTCATAAACTGTGTTTAAACTTTTATTACTGGGTGATAGCTGTTTTTATTGGGGTGAGGTAGAATCTCAAGTTAGTTTTAATTTTCATTTCCCTGATGGTTACAGATACTGAACATTTTAAAGTATTTATTGGATATTTGTACTTTTTGTTTTGAGAACTCGATATTCTCTTAAAAGTGACACTTACTAATTAGATTTTTTTGGTTCTTTTTATTAAATATTAATTCTACACTTGATGCTCAGTTGGTGGAAAGCTTTTTCCATTCGGTAGGTTCTCTGTTTTATCTGGTCACATTTTTATTTGTTTCACAGATGCTTTTGAAATTAATTTTCCATGTCTGGGTAAACAAATAACAGCAGATGCTGGAGAGGATGTGAATAATGAGGAAGAGTTCATCACTGCACTGGAAAGGTAAAGTTGTCCACTGACTATGAAAATCAAAAGGAGAGTTCCTCAGAAAAAAAAATAAAACTAGAACCACCATGTGATTGATTTGTCTGTAGAAATCTCTGATAGATGCCCAACAATTCTTGTACATCCACAATCATTGCTGTTCAAAATAATGATGAAACATTTTATATATATATATATATATATATATATAATTCATAAAAGGTGAAATTATTTAATTTTCAGGAAAGCTGAAGCAAAAGTTAATAGATTAGGTCAAGTAAAATATTTACAGGTTTAGACTTGAAAAATTAACACGCCAATAGACATTATTTAGTAGAGAGTAGTAGACTAACTATAATGGCTTTATATAAACCTGAATACTATTTAGAACAGCCACTTGGGAACCATCAGGAGAAAGAACTAGGCCCTGCAAAGATAGACAACTGTCCACTGACATGGGCAGTATATGGAGCCTCAGGAGAAGGTTCAGATTGTGTTTCTGGGCTTGGGCTGGCACCTTGGAGCCCATTCCCTCCAGAGGAACACTTAACCTAGTCTTGATATTAGGATGAGGAAATCAAACTTGCCTGGAGTGGATGCTGAGCTAATCCACCTTGGGACCTCTTGTCCTTTCTGGTGGAGGGAATGGGGGGATGGGGAGAAGGGAGGCTAAAGGCTGACTGGGAGGGGTCAGGAGAGGAAAGGAAGTTGGAACAAGAGGATACATGGATAAAAAAGACTTTATTCTATAATAAATTTAAAAAATTAAAAAATGTAGAATATGAAGCAATGTAGACTATGAGGCAATCTTCTGTTTTATCACGGGGAAATTTCATTTAATAAAGCTGTTCTGATGACTTGTAAAAGTCTGTATTGAGGAACAGCATTTGGGAATAACTATTGTGTTGGGAATAGAGTAGAGGCGTGATCTTTAATTTCTACTATTTCAGGTTGCATCCACTGTTCTTAGCTTCTCTCTGGTTGACAAATGATACAGCTGTTAACTTTGTTCTTTAAAATAAGCCAGTTCTATTGAGTGAGGTCTTTTATTATTTTTAATCTCCTTTATCTCCCAGGGAGTTGTTTATTTGCTAATAATGATAATTTCAGAAATTCATTTTGTTCCAGAACAACTCAGTCCTCATGTCGAGCTTGTTACAGATTCCATAAAACTGAAGAAAGAAAATATTGATTAAGATTTGCATTTTAACTGTGATTAAGTGAGAACAATTCTGTTCAATCATTAACTTAAACTCTTTAGTACTCATTGAAGTATTCCTTCTTCTCTCTAGTTCCTAATCTACCATGTGTATTGAAAGTTTTGCCTATTGTAGATAATTCATGTAGATGGACTTAATAACATTTGTCTTTTTGTGGTTGTTCAGTAGACCTAATGTTTTCAAAGTTTATCCATGTGAATCTTATTCTTCCTATGACTGGAACACATCCCTTTTTGTACACACACACACACACACACACACACACACACACACACACTACATTTTGTTAATTGGTTGAACTATTCATGGAAAACTGAAGCTGTTTTTATCTTTTGGCTATTATTACTAGCATATCTACGAACACCATCACAAGAGCATGCTTTCTAGGTGCCAGGCTTATTCTTCCAAGACTAGAGTTGTGTGCTCATAGGGCTATTGGGCATTCAAATTGTTTTCTGTAGCATCCACATCTCTTACCTATTTCCATCAGGAAGGTGTCAATGCTCTATCTTACACATTCTCAACAATATTTACTTTTTTTTCTGATATATTTATTAAGCTTTTATAGTAAGTGTGAAAATGTATAATACAGTGCTTTTTAATTTCCAAAATTTATTGCCTGTGTGTGGCTGAATTTAGTTGTATATGTGTGGTTCTGTGCTTGCCACACCTCATGTGTGGTCATGAGGTCAGAGGGCGATGATTACAAATCAGTTAACCAATGATTAAACTCAAATTTTATTGGGCTTGGTGGCAGGAACCTTTACGTAATAATTTATTTGATTGATGCCTTATTGTGTTTTTAATTAATATTTTCCCAATGACTATGTGCTAAATAGCTAATTTTATGGATTGTTTTGCAAAATATCTCTCCACTGATTTACCAATTTTAAATTTAGAAAGCTTTGCTATTTTACTGTTTAATATCGGCGTATTATACATCTTTTTTTCCTCTTTTTTGTATACTTTTTATTGCTATTATTATTATGAACAAAGAAGTCACACTTTCTATCCCTGTATATCATTATTCAAGGTACCTTCCCCCTCCCGCCACATCAGGTCATTTTTTCTTCTCCACAACTCCCCATCCCCTCCCTGGGCAGGCAGCAGACAGTCCCATGGTCCCACTGACCCAATAATGCTTAGATCAGTCTCCACTCCTGGCAGATCCAGTTTTGTCCCCCCTCCCTCAAGAGTGAGTTAGGTGTTCCTTTAGGTATTATACATCTTTATTGTTGACAATTATTTTTTCTCATTCTTCAGGTTATCTTTTTACTTACTTTACAGTATCCTAGGATGTATAAAACATCACAGTTTTAACGACTATTAATTTTAGTAGTTTTCCTCATGCTACTTAAGTTTGGTATCATAACTAATACAGTATTGCAAAGTTCAATACCAGCAAAATCATTCACACACCTTCTTCTAAAAGTCATGATTTTTGGCACTTCTGCTCATATCATTGGCACATTTAGAGTGAATTTTTATGTACAGTGAGAGGACAGGTTCTGTCCTATTTGTCTGCATGTGAGAATCCAGTTTACCCAGAAACACCTGTTGAAAACATTGTTCTTTGTCCAGTGAAAGTGTTCAGTACTCTGGTCTAATATCCACTGATCATAGTTAAAACTTCTCTTTTGGACTGTTAATTCTATTCTACTTGATTCTTGTTCATATGTCTAGCATAATGACTGTTCTAATTAATGTGCTTTTGTGCTAGTTTGAAATCTAATGTGTAAGTTCTCTAAAATTGTTTTATTCTTTGAATATATTTTTAACAACTTGGAAAATCATGTCTGGAACTGGGGTCAATGCCTAGGGTCTGATCTCAGACTCTCCCTAGCCGACAGTAAATCATTAATAAATTGAAAGTTAAATTTGAAGTTACTGGTGTTTGGATGATGATTTCACTGAATTTCTAACTGGTTTTGGGTATTTGCTATCTTGCAATTTTTTTATTTATTTCTGATAATTAAATAGTTTTTCACTTATTTAAGTCCATTTTAAAGGTCAGTTCTTGTGTTAGCATATAATACTTCAGTCTTCTTGGTACATGTCTCAGTTAGAATTTGTATAGCTTGAAGGGACACCATGACCATGGTTATTCTTATAAATTTAATAGTGTGACTTACAATTTAGAAATTTAGTCCATTATCATCATAATGAGACATGGATCACCCACGTAGACATAGTGCTGGTGAGGCAGCTGAGAGTTCTACATCTCGTAAAGACAACAGGAAGTGGTCTGAGATACTGGGCATGGTTTGAACATATATGAGACTGCAAAGCCCACTGTGGTGGGATTTAGATGTTATTGAGGAAGAACTAGAGGCACAGCTTTGGGTTCTCAGGAACCTAAATGGGACATGACCAGCCCCCATTGAGAGCCAGTTTACATGCTGCCTGGCTCCCTGTTTGTTCATTTGTTCTTATTCTCAGAGAAAAAGAATGGCACCATCAGTGTGTGGGAGAGTTCAACTCTCCAAGAATTGCCTTAAGGTCCAATTTTATATCAATGAGTGTTTATATGAACCCCTTAATAAATATTAATCCTTTATATAATCAATGTCCCATGAATAATTCCTACAATAGCCTACCCTTCACAGGGTAACAGAGGCTAGGCCATACTTACTCCAACAAAGCCACACCTTATGAAATTGCTATACTTCTTGAGATTATGGGGGCCACTTACATTCAAATTACCAAATTCTACTCCTTGGATCCCATAAACTTATAAATGTAATAGAATGTATTTTGTCCAAACTAAAAGCCCCTGTAGTCTCTCACAGTCTAAACAATATTTTAAATTCTAAAGTTTAAAATCTCTTCTGAGATTCATGCAATCTCTTACCTGTAATCTCCTATAAAATCAAAACCACACAATCAGATCACATACTTCCAGCAGACAATGGATCATATGGAGGAAATAAAACACCAAAGTAATACCCCAAAAACTATCTTGACAAACTCCAAATTCTGCATGTTCATATTTGATGTCAAAATGCCCCTCAGATCACTAGCTTCTTAAAGATTTGTTGACTACCATATACTTCTCTTTATTGGGCTGGATGCACCAATGTTATCAGCTTTCCTTGGCAGGTATTTCACAGATCTGGCTTTACTAACATTGGAATCTCTCAGCCAATTGAGGCTTCAACTTCACAACTTCACACAGCGGCCTCTCAAGAAATACATTCAGGAACATATCTGACACATGCCTAGTTTCAGCATCTTTCTCTAATCACAGAGGCAAATTTTATAGCCCTGATTCTCCCATAGTTAGTTTCAATTGCTGTAAACAGACATGATGACCATTGCAACTCTTGTTTTATCTTCTTCTATATTTATTTTGTATTTATCAAGAAAAACAGTAAAATGAATTTAAAATGCTGATAAGTTAACAATAACTATAAAGAAGATAAAAATCATAAGCATGACTTATCTAGGGTTGCTATAAGATTGCTACACATATATTTACTTTGTGTTCCCCTTTCCCTCTGAATTTTTTTTCCATCCCTGTATATCTTTATTCAAGGTCCCTTCCCCCTCCTGCAATTCTTATAAAAAAATCCATGTGTGGCTTATAGTTCAGAGGTCCAGCCCATTATCATGATTAGACATGGCAATATGCAGACAGACATGTTTCTAGTAAGGTAGCTTAGAGTTATGCAAAGCAAACTCTATATCATCCCCTTACCTAACTCCAGAACTCTGAGACTGGAACATGGCTGCCTCATTCACCATCTTTATATTTTTAATGGTGTGTTTTACTACTTAAGCTTGGCTTTCCTTAAACTGAATCTGTAGACCAGGCTTGCCTTGAACTTAGAGGTCTGCAAAGTACATCTTCATCAAACTGCAAAGTACAAGCTTTCTGTTTTTGATGGTTACCTTCATTGTCTAAACTTTGCTATTCTGGAACTTACTCTGTAGACCAGACTGGCTTCAAACTTAGAAATTCTCCAGCCTCTCTTTCTGGAGTGCTGGGATTAAGGGCATGCACCACCACACAGGGCTTTAAGCTTTTCTTTAATTCTTTTTAAATTCAATGGGTAAAATCTTGTCTTGAAGTTACCATCCCATTTATTCAATTTATTAATCTGTTTATCTCTTTGGACAAAGGATTTAGCTCTGTAACACTTTCTTGTGCTCTTTTTCTCCTCAAATTTTATGTTTTGTAACTTATCCTGCTCAGTTTGCTGCTTTTCATTATAAATCTTCATTAAAGTTGCCACTAATAATCACAGGACAGAGTCTATACTAGTCTGTTTTGAGATTTCCTTTGCCACAAGTATATGTCCCAAACTCTTCACTTTATGCTCAGGAAGACTCTTTGGACAAGGACAAAAAACAGTCTTAGTCTTCACCAAAGTATCATAATAACAATCTCTGGGCTATATATTAATATTCTTCTCCTCTATTACCTCTTAAGCCAGGCCACCAAAATTCAAATAACTTTTATCACCACTGTCTTCCATGCTTTTATTAGTATGGTACATTAAACAGCCCTTAAAATATTCCACTGCTCTCCTAATTCTAATACCCAAAGTTCATATTATTTCAATTATGCATATCAGAGCAATATCCAAATATCTGGTGCCAACTTATCTTTTAGGTAGGGTTTTTGTTGCTCTGAAGAGACATCATATTCATGGCAACTGTTATAAAGGAGAGCATATAATGTGGTAACTTACAGTTAAGAGGGTCAGTCCATTATCACAGTGAGATATGGCAGGCAGACTTGGTGCTGGTGATATAACTGAGAGTACTACATCTTGTGCAAGCTATAGGAAGTGGTATGAGACTCTGGGAGTATCTTTATCATATATGACACCTCAAAGCCCATCTGCACAGAAACACAGTGACAAGGCCATAACGACTCCAACAAAGCCACATCTCCTAATAGTGCCACTCTCTATGACATTATGGAGCCAATTACATTCAAACCATTACAGTAATTTATTTCTACATATGTTGTTACCTTAGGTGATATGATGGCTATAATTTCTTTCTGAATATTCTTTTCAAATGGTCAGGATCAGTGTATAAAAAATAGAAACGAGAGAATTGGGAAGTTGACTTAATAATGAGTTTAGTGAATAATGAAGAAGAACTAAATTCAGAGTGAAGCACCATATATAAAACTGGTTATATGGTGCTTGTAATTCCAGAATTGCAGATCCCTGGAGTTTTCTTTTCAGCCAGCCTAATAATTTCAGTGAGCTTCTGGTTATATGCAAAAAAAAAAAATACTGCCTTTAGAAGTTACAAGGAGGATTATCTCTTCAGTTCTTTCTGTTAGGTCAGTATATTGTTTATCATTTCAAATAATTAGGTCCTAGATTTTTTAATTGAAAATAGGTTCTTTTCTGACACAGAATATTCTGATTATAGTTTCTCCTCCCTCTATTCCTCACAGTCCCCTCCCACCTCTTCTCTTCTCCTCTCCCCTTTGGATCTAGTCCCTTTCTGTCTCTCAATAGAAAGAACAAACAAAACAAAACACAAGCCTGTAAGTGATAAAATCAAACATGACAAAATAAAATATGATAATATGAAGAAAAAACTATCTTATTGAAGTTAGATACAGCAACCCAACAGGAGGGAAGAGTCCCAGGAACAGGTACAAGAGTCAGAGACCCACTTATTTTCATTCTTACACCCAAGAGTACTACAAAAATACTAAGATAATAAGTAAAAAGAAATATGCATACAACATGCTGAAGATGCCAAGCTTGCTGCTTTAGTCTCTGTGATCTTATATATATATATATAAATTAAGTAATTATATATATATATATATATATATACTTTATTAAGGGGGCCATGCTTTCCTGTTGTCCCCTGTCCTCTCCAGTTCTTTTAAACTTTCTACATCTTCATCTTCCTCCTCTTCTGGAATTCCTGAGCACTAAGGGGGAGAGGTTTGATAGAGACTTTCAATTGAGATGTTTTCTCTGTACAATGTCTGGCTCTGTGCCCCTGCATTTTTTCCATCAGCTACTGGAGGAAGCTACATTGAAGGGATAAGGCACTGATTTATGACTATAGCAGAATATCATTACAAATCATTTCATTGATTTTTGTTCTTTTTAGAACAGCAGTCTTTGGTTTTATTCTGTATCTCTGGGCTATTTCATCTCTGGTTCTTGTTACCCAACTGGCGTCTTGCATGGATTCCTTCTCATGTAGTTTGTCTTAGGTCAAATAAGACAGTGGTTAGTTGGTTATTCTATGCCTGCATGACCCAAGCATATTTAGCAGGCAGGATATATTATAAGTCATAGGTTTTCTGGCAGGGTTGGTTTTCATATTTCCTTATTTCTCTTTCAGCAGTCAACAGAGTTCCTAGCAATATTAAACACTCTAGAATATAGGGGTAAGGGCTCCATGTAGGCATCAGCTCAACTTTCCCATGTTCAATGAGTTATGTTCTTCTTATTAGAGAGCCATTTTTTTCTTTAACAATAGCCTGGATTGTTTATGAATTTTCATGTACACCCTTGGCAAACTAATCTATTGAACAGAACCTAGTCCATACTGAATGGCTAGCCTGGTTACAAGAAATGACCATTTGAGGCTCTGTATCTCCCTTTACTAGGAGTCCTCACTAGGATCACTTCACAGATTTCAGGAAGATCCACAGCATTCCCCAAATATGCACTTCACTTCCATCTGTCTCTTGTCATATTTTCTTCCTCTACCCCATCTTCCACTCCACCTGATTCCCACATTCTCCCATACCCACCACCCCCAGTATTGCCATAAAATATATTCCATTCCCCCTCAGAGAAAGATCCTTATGTCTTTCCTAGATCTTACCTTTTAACCTAACCTATAAGGGTTGATTCATTGTAGCTTGGTTATCATCTACTTAATAGCCTTTATCTATTTATAAGGGGAATACATACTAGATTTTTACATCTGGGTGTGGGTTACCACACTTAGGAAGATTTTTTTTTTCTAGCTCCATTTATTTACCTTTGAATTTCATGATGTCACATGTTTATGAGCAATGTGCTACATGCTACTCAGTGGCAGACCTGAAATTTTGCAGAGTTAGGGTGGTAAATATGGCTCCCGGAGCTCGTGGTAAACATCCTTCGGCCATGAGACTAGACTCTCAAGGAACTGAGGGGTAGGAGTTGGCATCCAACACGCTGGGATTTAAGTTACACAGCAGTTTTTTTTTTCTTATGCAGACCAAAAATTGCAGATACACACTAAGAACAGATTCAGACAAAAAGAGCCTCTAAAATTGTTAAGTGTGTTGAAATCATGAATAGGCTTGATATAGAAGAGAATGAGTATATGAAGTCTTAGAAGTAAAAACATAGTTTTAAAATAATAAAGTCATTAAAAGTGAATAAAGTGATAAAAATAAATAAGCCACATGTAAATATGGGAAATACACCGAGAGTTTGGATTCTATATGCTATTGTGTTGTCTCTGGATTTTTTGGCTGCTAAAACACATTAGATTACACAAATTGCTGGATTAAGTGCACCTATGTACTTTATAAATATCTTTATATTAAGATTTATGTCAAAAGATATGTGACTTTGGGAAGAGGTTATTCTTTTGTTTCCACAGGAAATAAGAGGCTATGGATTTATTCTAAGTTAAAGAAAGTCAGGGTTGATTGAGGAGGACCTCTTGAAAACCCTAGCTATAAACATGAAAAAATAAACCTAAAAAGACTAAAAGACTTGTGATATATATTTTTACCTACTCAAACACATTAAAAAGAAAATCAACATTTTATGAATGATTAGACACAATTTATGTTTTAATGGTGTAGTTACTTTTTTGTTTTGCATATAATTTTCATTCCATCTTTAATAGTAGTCATAAAATGGACAGTGATGTAAAAATTTTGATATTCTTAAGAACATATTATTATTCACCAAGAAGATTTTATATATTTTTTTATTTGTAAGAATTTCATGTGCATTTTTGTATATGTGTTTGTGTAAGCAAGCTATCATAAATGACATGCTTTAAGTTCTTTATGATTATCCATAATAAAAGTTTCTCTGACTTTTTTTTTTTTTTTTTTTTTTGCTTAAGGCCAAGGAGAAAAACTAACCACTTATTAACCAGATGCTGAGCCAATATGTTTGTCTTCCAAGGTCATAGACTCAGAGAATTCCACAGTGATTTGTACAAATGAGGAACGTATAGGCTTTCAATGTCCTTTGGCATAACTCAGACACTAAGGTTGATAAAGGGAAGATTTCTAAATATCATGTTATACACCTAGCTTTCAGGACATATAGTGAGAAGGATCATTAGTGGGTTTTTTTATTAGTTTGGTTTATATAGCAAGAAAGTGTGGTGGAATGTTCTCTGCTGTAAATAAAGGACTGTTTTGGCCTATGCACAGCACGGTAGAAGTGGGTGGAGAATCAGAGGACAGACAGGTAGAAGGAGAGTGGAGTCACCCTCCACCCTGGAGAGGAAGAGACATGTAATAAATACAGGTGAGCCACGGGCTGGGCCACGTGGCGGGTAGATTAGTAGATTACAAGAAAGGAGGTGAATTAAGATGAAAGAGCTAGCTAGTAATGTGCATGAGACATGGACCAAACAGTATGAAGTTAATATAAGTGTCTGATTCATTTCTTTGGGGGACAAAAGCCGCTATGGGCCAGGTCCAAACCTCTGGCCCAAGTGTGCCTGGGAAACCTTTTACAGCAAGAAAGTATTTTGTAATTCACCACTACAGCAACAACACAAAATATAAGGGGATGTACTCACTTATTAGTGGACTTTAAACAAAAATCAAAGAACACTCAAGCTGCAAACCATAATCACTGAACAGCTTGGGATCTGAAGCACCTTGGAGCCCATTTCCTTCAGAGGTACACCTAACCCAGTCTTGCTATTAGGATGAGGAAATCGGGCTTCCCTGGAGTGGATGCTGAACTAATCCACCTGAGGACCTCTTGCCCTTTCTGGGGAGGGGTTGGGGAGGATAGATAAGAAGACTGACTGAAAGAGGACCGGAGGGGGAAAGGATTTTGAACAAGGGGACACATGGATAAAAAAATGAGACTTTATTCTATAAAAATAAAAAAAAGAAAGTTTAACTTAAACATATGAACACTTTTAAGAAAAGGAAACAGACAAAATATCTTGTTTAGTATTTTACTAGAGATGCTGACATCAAATGTTCCCTTGAGACAACTTCTCAGTGTATTATACTGATCAAATATTAAATGAATCTGGAAATATTAAATAGTTAACATTTTCCCACTACAATATATGTTAAAATTACTCAGGTATACACATTTGCTGACACACATGCTGCTTACACTACAAATGTTTACTCTTTGCACTCATCTCTGGAAATGAGCTTTATTTAGGTCTATGCACATATTCTGCCTTTTTTCATACCAGACTATTTACATTCCTTAGCATGAATTCTTGCCAGATATTCTTTTCACGTGTTCTTGTCTTACCTAGGGCTTTCCTCTCCAACTGTAAACTTCCTGTTTGTCACCAAAAGCTTGAAGTAGACATTGTAGCTCATGTCACAATTTTATACTGGTGGTTAAATCACTTTCTGACATCTTCAGGGCACTTACAAGTGTTAGTAAGTAATGATTGAAAATAGTATTTACTGAGTGGCAGTAAGTTTTACTGAGAACTTTTTATGAAGCAGGTATAGTATTGAGTAGTTTTAAGTTCATATGATTTGATTTTGAAAATAATCAAACAAAGGTAAATGTTATCTCATTTTTTTAAATAGGAAAATTCAAATATATAGAGATAAGACAACTTACGTAAGATCAAAACTGTAATAACAAATCTTTGCAGTGTTAACATATATTAAAACTGACTCATTGGTATTCAATTTGCACAATTGTTAAAGCCAGAAATTTACGCATGAATTGAAATAGAGAAAGAAGATAATAATACTATGTATTTTGTTTCTTCAGCTCTACTGTACCAAAAATTAATTACAAAGCTATTATTTCTATGATATGCATTGTCAAACTTTATCTTGGCTGAGGAAGTGCTATAAAATCTGTAGCAACACTCATTTTTATAATACCTCCACCATGACTAATGTTCTGAAGAAAATAGTGGTCAGTAAATTCTTGTTCTTACATGGACTGAAGAATACATTCCGCTAGTCAGTGAAGCCAAGTCTGGTAAAATGACTGCTTTCCAAAGTTCTTCCTAACGACTTTGTGTCTGGGAAATGCAAGTTAATTTGGGCATCTCCAAAACAAATAATAGTCAGAAAGAAAACCTGAGGATATACTAGATGAGCTTTTTTGAAAGTCAAGACCAAATTAAATTTCAAACTGTCCATGTTTCACATTATTTGCAGCACTAGCTTTCTCTGTTGTAATAATGTGATCTGATTTTACAAAAGTAAAAAAAATTCCCATGATCAGAATTAAACTGTGTCAGAAATGCAGTGATGATATCCAATTGCCTTCTTCAAATGGGGCAGGTATTTGGTGGGAAATTCCATCACTCTATGGGGTTAAAACAGTACTATTTATTAAACAGGTCAGTGACTTACTGCTCTCACATGGGTAGATTCAGGCATAAATTAAATGCCATTTACCCCGTATCATCTTCAACTGCATTTTAAAGATGCTATCCTAAAATTTCACTGAAAACAACAATACAACACATTCAGGTTTTCCTCAAATTTCAACACTGTTCGACACAATCTTTGAGCAAATGAATTGTGCTGAATGAATTCATATTTTAGCATTTAAACATATCCATCAACATATTTCATCAGCTTATTTCATTAGCAAATTTCTTAGTAGTATATGCACACCCCTCTTTTAAAATTATACTCTAATTTTATGTCTTTAAATAGCTGTAATAAATTTAGGGGTTCTAAATTTGATGGCATGGCCTATTACAGCTTTAATGGGCTTGTTAAAACCTAATAGTCTATGCTATTATTAATGGGTAGATGGTAACATTCATGCTGATGTCATATGTCACTATCTAGAAATACATTAATAAGGTCTTTTTACACATATTTGAAATTAGTGTTAGAGTTTGGCATGCAGATAATATGGCCCAAAACAGCCTAATTAAATGTGAAGAACTAAGTTAAGCAAGAAATACTCCTCAACCTTGTTACTAACCATGAAGCTACATAATATTCTTCTGGTCAAAGAAACATATAGCTCAATGAAAGTAGTTCAGAGAACCCAGAAATAAACATCACCTAATTTTATCAAGGAAAACATAATTATAAAGAGGAGAGAAAAGTCTTCACAAATGTAATAGATATTTTGGATTTGCATATACATAAAAATGAATCTAAATAGATTTTACATTATTAATATTAACTGAAATGTGATAATTAACCATAATAGTGTTGTCTCTCAAACTATCTGGTAATAATCTAAATAATAGTATGATTGATAATAATTTGTAGATCTAACACCAAATATGCAATCTATTAAAGAACAATAAAACAACAGGTTAATTGTTATTTAAAAACAAACTTGCTGAACTCTAACTTTAGGCCCTGGTGGTCCGATATGTTACAAGGGATTATTTCCATGTTTTTGTATCTGCTGATATTTGCTTTATGACCAATTATGTGGTCAATTTTGGAGAAAGTTCCATGAGGAGCTGAGAAATATGTATATTCCTTTGTGTTTGGGTGGAAGCTTCTGTAGATATCTATTAAATCCATTTGCATCATAACCTCTTTTAGACTCCTTATTTCTCTGTTGAGTCTCTGTCTGGTTGATCTATCCAGGGTTGAAAGTGGGTTATTGAAGTCTCTCACTATTAGAGTGTAAGAATTGATATGGGATTTGAGCTTTAGCAGTGTTTCTTTTACATAAGTAGGTGCCCTTATATTAGGGGCATAAATATTCAAAATTGAAATTTTCTCTTGACCAATTTTTCCTGTGATGAATAAGTAGTGACCATCTTGGTCCCTTTTAATTGCTTTTAGCTTAAAGTCTACTTTGTTAGATATTAGGATTACAACCCTCACTTGTTTTTTAGGACCATTTGACTGGAAAATCTTTTCTCAACCCTTTGTTCTAAGCATGTGTCTGTCCTTGTAGTTGAGGTGTGTTTCTAGTAGGCAACAGAAGAATGGCTTCTGTTGTATCCATCTTGTTAGTGTGTGACGTTTTATAGGAGAGTTGAGACCATTGATATTAAGGGAAATTATTGACCATTGATTCATATTTCCTGCCATTTTTGGTGGTAACTTGTTTGTATTTCCTTTCTCTGAGGTACTCTTCTGTGAAATTATTGATTGTTTGTGATTTCGTGGATGTATCTGGGGTCCTTAGTTTGGAGTTTTCCCTCTAATACTCTCTGTAGTGCTTGATTGGTAAATAGATATTCTTTCAGTCTGACTTTGTCCTGAAATACCTTGTTTACTCCATCTATGGTGATTGATAATTTTGCAGGGTATAGTATTCAAGGTTGGCAACCATGCTCTTTTAGCGTCTGTATAACTACTGACAAAGCCCTTTTAGCTTTCATCACTTCCATTGAATAATCAGGTGTTATTTTGATGGGTCTGCCTTTATATGTGAGTTGGCCCTTTTCTTTTGCAGCTCTTAAAATTTTTTCTTTGTACTGTATATTTTGTAGCTTGATTATAGTGTGGCATGCTGACTATTTTTTGGGGTCATATCTCTTTGGTGTTCTGTAAGCTTCTTGTATCTTTATAGGCATTTCCTTCTTCAGGTTAGGGAAGTTTTCTTCTATGATTTTATTGAAAACATTATCTGTGCCTTTGAGCTGGTATTCTTCTCCTTCTTCTATTCCTATTATTCTCAAATTAGAACATCAAAACCCAAAGAAAGTCTACCAACTCATGGAAGCTAAACATCACTCAGCCGAACCATCTCTGGGTCAAGGAAGAAACTAAGAAAAAAATCAAGGTCTTCCTAGAATTTAATGAAAATGTATCCAGAACATATCCAAACTTGTGGGACACAATAAAAGCAGTCTTAAGAGGAAAATTAATAGCGCTAGATGCCTACCTGAAAAACCTAGAGAAATCCCACACTAGAGACCTAACAGCTCAGCTGAAAGCCTTAGAACAATTAGAAGCTAACTCACCTAGAAGGAGTAGACAGCAGGAAATAATCAAACTAAGAGCTGAAATCAATACAATTGAAACAAAAAGAACAATACAAAGACTCAACGAATCTAAGAGTTGGTTCTTTGAGAAAGTTAACTAGATAAGCCCTTAGCCAAACTAATCAAAAAACAGAGAGAGAGTGTTCAAATCAACAAAGTCAGAAATGAAAATGGGGACATAACAACAGACCCCCAGAAAATACAGAGAATTATCAGATCATATTTTGAAAATATGTATTCCACAAAAATGGAAAACCTAGAAGAAATGGACAGCTTTCTGGACAGGTACCATCTACCAAAATTAAATGGAAATCAGATTAATTACCTAAACAGGCCTATAACCCTTAAGGAAATTGAAGTTGTCATTAAAAACCTCCCCAAAAATAAAAGCCCTGGTCCAGATGGTTTTAGTGCGGAATTCTACCAGACATTCAAAGAAGAATTACTACTCTTACTCCTCAAACTATTTCACACAGTAGAAACTGAAGGAATATTGCCCAATTCCTTTTATGAGACCACAATTACCCTAATACCCAAGCCACTCAAAGACACAACAAAGAAGGAGAATTACAGACCAATTTCCCTCATGAATATTGATGCAAAAATTCTCAACAAAATTTTGGCAAACCATATACAACAAAAATATATAAAAGATATCATCCACCACCACCAAGTAGGCTTCATCCCAGAAATGCAGGGCTGGTTTAACATAGGAAGAACTGTAAATTTTATCCATCATATAAACAAACTAAAGGAACAAAACCACATGATTACATCCTTAGATGTGGAAAAAGCCTTTGACAAAATCCAACACTCCTTTATGATTTACAAGAAGCCGACAGCCAGTATCAAACTTAATGAAGAAAAACTGAAAGCAATCCCAATAAAGTCAGGAACTAGACAAGGATGTCCTCTCTCCCCTTATCTATTCAGTATAGTTCTCAAAGTTTTAGCTAAAGCAATAAGGGAACAAAAAGAGATTAAGGGGATACAAATTGGAAAAGAAGAAGTGAAGCTATTTCTATTTGCAGATGATATGACTGTACACATAAGTGACCCAAAAAATTCTTCCAAGGAGCTGCTACGGCCGATAAACACCTTCAGCAATATAGCAGGATACAAGATTAACTCAAAGAAATCAGTAGCTCTTCTATACATTAAAGGTAGAAGAGCTGAAAAAGAAATAAGGGAAACATTACCCTTCATAATAGCTGCAAATAGTATTAAATACCTTGGAGTAACTATAACCAAAGAAGTAACAGACCTATTTGACAAAAATTTTAAATCACTGAAGAAAGAAATTGAAGAGGATATCAGAAAATGGAAAGCTCTCCCATGTTCCTGGATTGGTAGGATCAACATA
>PVIH01006283.1:0-112937 GCA_004025045.1 Sigmodon hispidus | reverse complement strand
ATGATATCTTTTATGCATTGTTGTATACGGTTTGCCAAAATTTTGTTGAGAATTTTCGCATCAATATTCATGAGGGAAATTGGTCTGTAATTCTCCTTCTTTGTTGTGTCTTTGAGTGGCTTGGGTATTAGGGTGATTGTGGCCTCATAAAAGGAATTAGGCAATATTCCTTCAGTTTCTACTGTGTGAAATAGTTTGAAGTTCACGATTAGATGGGTCCTGGTCAGTTGTGGCACTCGGGTTTGTATGCCTCCTGTCACCTTCTGGTCAGGGTCTGATTCTGTCTTTCAGAGACCCCTACAGTTGGTTCGCTCAGTTCGAGGTCGTGGAGGGGTTTCCCTCAGCAGGAGCCGTGGAAGTGGTCAGGGACAGCGTCCACCTGCCCCTGCCCCAGAGAGCGCTGGGATTCTGCAGCCAGCGCTGGGTCCCGGAAGTGGAACCAGTAACAATGGGAGCTGAACTCTCCCTCCCAGGCTGGGATAAAGGCACTGAGGCCTCTAGCCCCCTCCTGACCTCTGGGCGGGGTCCGAATCCGCCCCTCGGAGACCCCAGCAGTTGCTTTTCTCAGTCCGAGGTTGTGGCGGGGTTTCCCTCAGCAGGAGCTGTGCAAGTGGTCGGGGACAGCGTCCACCTGCCCCTGCCCCAGAGAGCGCTGGAATTCTTGAGAAAAACTTTCAAGTGGCTTTGTTTACAATTATTATGCAGGTAGATGCTGCTTTATCTTTATAGAAATATAAGTACATTTGTTTTATGAGGTTGAGCTGACACTGCTGTACAAAAATACTAAAGAAAATTACCTAATAAAGTCAAAGTAAGTTTAAAGGCTTTGAGATTATTAGCATAATATCAAATTCTGCTAAATATATAGAATATATGTTTTTTAAAGAGAAATTTTGCTTATGTGATCAAATTACTAAGTTATTATTCTTCTGTAAGTTGTCAGCTTTGTAAATATAATATTTCCACACATATTATATGCTTACTTTGTCCCTCAAATAACAGACTTAATTTCAATATAATAAAAATTATAAAAATAGATAAAGTCAGATGGAAATCTATTTTCATTTAAAAAGACAGGGCAAAACAACAAACATCTAACAAAATAATGATCACAATTTATTACAAGAGCCAACATCATTCAGTAAAAGTGGTACCTATTTTTTCAGACAATGATACAATTTTTAGAAATAAAAACTCTGAGATTCTAGCAATATGAGTAAAAGAAACATATTAGATTACTTGGAAACTTTGATGATTTCTAGGTTTAAATATTAGAGTAGATAAGTCAAATAATTTCAAGTAATAAATGAAACAACCAGCATTTGAATAAAGCTGAGTTTAGAAATTAATCCAAACTCAGTAGCCATTCAATATTTTTTTGCTTGTCTTCATACACTTTTTAAATTCTTTTGCTATATATTTCAATATTCAAATGAAAATAGTCATGTTACCCACCAAAGGCTCTAATAGAAACAGTATCTGCCAACATGTTTTCTCCAAATCCATCTGTTCTTGATAACATTATAATTACATTGACCAATGACTAGACACTGCTACACTTCTAATTCCATCTATCTTGTGACAAATGGCATCTCTTCATAGCAATCCTAACCACATATCAGTTCCTAATATCTACAAATAAACTCTACTATTATAGGTGAGGTAGTGTTCAAGAAACACTGGGTAACTGCCACAATGTTTGCAACATGATTCTCCAATGTTTTGGCTGAACTGCTATGGTTCATTTCCAATCACTCTCTCTGTCTACATTGATAGCTGTATCTTGTCCTCTCATTTTTATTTAGTGTATTACAGTGGAAGGGATATGTCAAAGGTAGGTAACCAGCAGTTCTAGGGAAAGAAAACAGAAGCATAAAACATAAGAGAAATAAAGTATTCTGAAAAACGGAAATGAAAGAACTACCGTCTATACGATCTCCAATTAGGTTTTTAAAAGTCAAAGTGAAAAGAAAACAGAAAATATTGTTGTTTTTATGACAAGCAAGGAAATAAATCAATCCTTATCAACACAAAGTACTTCCCATCTTTTATGAATATTAGAATTTATAGAATTAAGATATCAAGTAAGCTTAGTTTTAGAATATTTTCTGATAGCTGTCAGGTGGTACCACAGCAGCAGCATCAACAGTGATAACTCCAGAGAGATGCATTGCCTAAAGGCTGTGTGCAACTGCTTTGGTGATCTTCAGGATGTTTTAAACAGTACTATTGTGTGTGTATGTTGGGACTGGATTTATTCATTTACCTGTCTGAACATGGGAATAAAAATGATATTGATACTTTAAAACTACCATGTCCCTCAGAACTAGAAGTTAAAGCTTAAAGAATTTAATATGTAAATGCTATTCATAGTTCCTGGATTTATACAGCCAGTGGCTTTCACTATCCATACAAGAAAATTTTGCAAAAATAGAATTATTTTTTCTTGAAGGAAAGCAACAAAAGAAACCTGTTCTGTACTTATGAATTCCACTTCAGATCTTATGCAAGAACTCAAAAGCCTACTTTTCCCAGCTGTGTAAAAACATATGTAACTACCTAAAAATGACAAAAATTATTGTCATAGAAAATAATGTATTTTCAAAAATAAAACTGTAAAGCTCATTTGTTTGATTTCTTATTAGTTCTTTTAAATATATTTGCAAGGCGGTTTATCAGAAAATGATGGAGAGAGAACACAAAGTATAGACATAGATATAAAGGTTGTCCAAGCCCAAAAACCTGGATGGCAGAGGAAACATGCCTTAGCAGAGCTGTAGAAAGTCATATTTGACATTTTCAGCAAAGAAGATGACAGTTTGCTTTTGTTTTCTTTAGTAATAGACCACTGACATGACTTTGTCCTCCTATAAAAGCCAAAGCAAAGACACTGAGAAATTGTTAGGATACAAACTTGACATGGCATCCTCCGTGATGTAAAAAAATGCACAAGCCTCAGTAATAGATTTGTATCACAATGATATTATTCTCATGCTAGAATACAAAGTAGGTATCATACATTTGGTGTGTAATCATTAACTAGAAAAGAGCATAAAAATTATTTGGTGGAGTTGATAATATTGTTGACAGTGATATTATAAAGATGATCATTGTTATAATAAGAAAAGATATATTTAATTTTCCAAAACCAAAATATCATCTCTGTAACCCTATGAGTTAGTAAATCATTTTATGATTAGTAAATCATATTCTTTAAAATATACAAGCCTGTTATAAAAAGAAGTATATCAAGAACATAAACATCAGAAAATATGACTAGACAAGATCATTATACCTTGAGGTTCATCATCTATTGAGTAAAGATATATATATATATAAAATCTTATCTTAAACCAAATAAGAGTATGCTTAGCTGGTGATAAACTCCTTGCTTCCAATAGATACCTTGCATGTATAACCACTCTGGTTATTGTTATCATAGAACAATTCTTTGCTGTTTGACTAAAACAACACCAATAATAAACAAAAAAAGATAAAGATCATTTGAAATTCATATTTACTTATTCAATCAATTCTCTAGTATATGTAATGAAGAATTTTTGATGTATTCATTCATAATGGGTCTGAATACATAATAAATAACTGCTTACAATAGAAATCACAATGATTTCTTTATGTGATCTTTGAAATATGCAGGCAATACTTTAAAAAATGAATACTTCTATTTAAGGGTAAATAATTAGTAATGTGTTGTGTTGGAAATGTTCTCTGTATGATGTAAATAAAGTAACTCATTTGGCCTATGTGGAGCATGGTAGAAGTGGGTGGAGAATCAGAGGACAGACAGGTCGAAGGAGGGTGGAGTTAACCAGTCACCATCCAACCCCTGAGAAGAACAGACATGTAAAAAATACAGGTGAGCAATGGGCTGGGACATGTGGCAGACAAATTAATAGAAATGGGTTGAATTAATATGAAAGAGCTAGCTAGTAATGTGCTTGAGACATGGGCCAAAAGGTATGAAATTAATGTAAGTGTCTGATCCATTTCTTTGGGGGGCAAAAGCCGCTGTGGACCAGGTACAAACCTCCAGTCCCAAATGGGCTGGGAAACCTCCTACAACAATGTGTAATTTTTATTGATGAACTTCCTAACTCTAAAAAACAGCATTCGTAAACTAATTTCCTTGTAAAAATTACAGTCATCATAAGTGCAGTTAAAACAAAAGGAATTGAGCAGTGGAGATTGGTTCACTTCAATAATTTTACATATATTTAATGAGGATTTAAAAAATAAAAAGTCAAATTGTACTTAATATTTTATAATAATTTGCTGTAAGACAATATATATCTTACCATTCTACTATGTAATGGGTTTAAATATAACTTTCATATTTATAAATTTTGATCTCTTTTTTGTAAAAGATCTTTAGGATAAAACATTATAAACAAAGACTATGAGGCATTGGCAACTTACTTTTATATCCTGCATTTTTCTTTCCATCACATTTAAAAATTACCAAAATTTAATTATGCATTCAATATACAATTTACATTGACTCAGTTTCCTCTTTGGAGGATAAGTATGTATCACATAGGTTAGTAAGAGCAAGTTTACAATCAAAACATAGTTAAAGAAGAATATGTAGTGGGATTATGCTGGTAATGTTGTAAATATTTGTCCTGCCTATGAGTTAATAAAAAGATGAGTGAGTGAAAGCAGACAGGAAATATGGGCAGAGCTACCAAACTAGGGAAACTTTGAGTACAGGATGAATAGACACAAATGCCACAGAGTTGCAGGAGCTTCCAGGAGCTTCAGAGAAAAGAAGTTGAAATGCTGCTGTAAGAAAAGGAACTGAGCTGCATGACTGAACAAGATGGGATGAGTTTAGCTGAAAGAGCTAGCAAGTTATATGCTTGGGCTGTAGGCTGATCAGTATAAAAATAATATAAGCATGTTTGTGATTATTTGAGGCTAAGTGGGGTTGAGAGTAGGACCAAACCTCGGGGTTAGAAGAGAAAGTCCAGGCCAGAAAACTCTTAAAACAAATGGCTGCCTAACATGGGTGATATGCACCCACATAAAGCTTGAAAAGTTTAAAAATAGTTCTGGAGCACAGAAATCACAGCCAAAAAGTACTTCTGGGAGTTGTGTCTTTCACATGACTTATGGTACAGAGATGCCCTGGTGAGCCATGTGAGCTTGGCTTACAAAATAATAGGGTTTTAGAGTGCAGCTAAGCTGCACCAAGTCTGGTTCCTGACTCATAAAAAAAAAAAAAAAAACAAGATGCTTATAGTGGATTTAAGGATTCTGTTCTCACACACAAAAGGGAACAGAGTCAAAGATTGATTCTTAGTAGAGGCAATGTTTTCTTCGGTCAGCCCTATATGCTGGAAACAATCAGAGGCATAGCTTCTTAAAGAAAGGCTTTCCAACTTAGCCATAGAGTCTTTTTGGGAGGCCCTACTTCAGGATACTTGGATGGTGTTTTGAGCAGCAGATGGCGGTGCTTTACTGGGTGATTATAAGGACCCTAAAATTCCCCAGAGTAATAATTGCCAGTCTTAGCAGTATCTATGCTAAAAAGCTAAATCCTATGAAGTTAGACTAGGAGTTGGATGGGGCTAACCAGCCACCCCAGTGATTCCTTTAATTTTTAGCCACATCTTGGCAGATTAAAAGTGTGGTCAAAACCAGAAAATAATACAGGGAGCTCGGTAGAGTTAGCAACCCTAGTGAAACCTTACTCCTTAGCTGCACCTTGGCAGATTTCCTTTATTTCTTTCTGCTTGGACACAAGCAGAAAGAAATAAAGGAAAATGCATGAATGATTAAAGATATGATCAGAAATAGAAAGAAATAGAGGAAGCTGTGTGAAGTCAGCCATCCTAACCAAGCAAAGGTGTGGTCAAAAAATAAGATAAATAAAAAATATACAGAAAAGACAGATTCCAACAATAATCTCTGATTGGGTTACTGTGTGTTTAAGAATACATGTAGGCTTGAGAGGGAAAAGAAAAAAGAAAAAAAGACAAAGTCCTTAAAAAAGAAATAGAAAAAAAACCATAAGGCTGATGGATTAGAAACACCTTGGACTGACTCCTTGGATCCTCATCCCGTAGTGGAACACCTGACTCAGTCTTGATGTTGGGGGGAGAAAACTGGATTTGATAGGAGTGGAGGTTGAACTAAGCAATATTGGGACCCTGGGACCTTGGGACTGCCTGCCCACGGGGAGGATGGGGAGATGTGGAGAAGAGAGAATGACCTGATGTGGTGGGCGAGGGAAGGGACCTTGAATAAGTATATACAAGGATAGAAAATGTGACTTCTTTATTCATAATAATAAAAAAGAAAAAGAAAAAAGACAAAAGGTAAAAAAAAATACTGATGGATTAATTCAACATATATATTTTGTAAATAAATTGACTTTAAAACTGAAATCAAAAGATATGGTACTTAGAGATGAGGTTTTCTTTTTATTTCTTCAGAAAATGAGAAATTGTGGATTTATTCTCAGTTAAAGGGAAAAAAGTTTGATCAAGGAAGACTGTCTTAAAAATCTCCAATGAAAATGGATAGCCCACATGATTCAGTATTTCAGAGCACCCCTGTTGCAGTTTTCTCTGGAGCTCTGAATCCAAAACAACTTCAAGGAGACTGACTGGGATGACCTAGTCTTAAAGACTACTCCACCAAAGATGGCCATAATTCTAAATTTTTCTTTGGATCCTCATGGGATTGCCAACACCCCCATTCAGCAGGAAGTACCCTAGAGAACTATGGCCACATTCCCAAAATTGAATTATGGATATTTGTGTTTGTTTACACATTGGGTGTAAGTTATTATAGATAATGGAACCAAAAAAGGATATTAGATTTTAGGTTCTTCTTGTTTTAAAAAGAGAAAAAGGGGAAACATAGTGGAATTATACTGGTAATGTAAATATTTGTCCTGCCTATGGGTTCATAAAAAGCTGATTGGCTGAAGGCACACAGGAAATATGGGCAGAGTTACCAGACTGGGAATAATCTGAGTACAGGAAGAACAGGCACGGAGGCCACAGACTCTCAGCAGCTTCTAGGAGATGCAGAGGAAAGAAGTTGAAATGTTGCTCTGAGAAAAGCTACTGAGCCACATGGCTGAACAAGATGGGTTGAGTTAGCAAGTTATGTGCCTGGGTCCAAGGCTGATTAGTGTAAAAATAATAAAAGCCTGTGTGTGATTATTTGAGTCTAAGTGGGGTTGAGAGTAGGATCAAACCTTGGGGCTAGACCAAAAATTCCAGGCCAGAAGCATCTTACAACAAGAATAGGTTTTTATTTTCACTTTTCAGTCATATGAGACTGTCATGTTTATCTTTCTAAAGCATTGCTTAAATCTCTGTAAATAGTATTTGAGTTCTTTTTTTTAACTTTATTATTTTTTCTGTTATAAGAAATAATCAGGAGTAGGACTCATACCTTCTGTATAACAAATATGGGTCTGCCAGGTCTTTTAGCAGGTAATGATGAAATTGATAGTATTTGTTTTTAAAATGGAAATAAAGACACTAAAAGAAAACAAGCAAACAGCAGGAGTGCTGACTGCCCACTAGAAACCAGAATGCCTCAATACCATAGGGAATGAACTTGCACATTTACAGTGCCCAAAGTCCTCTAGGGAATGAACTTGCACATTTACAGTGCCCAAAGTCCTCTAGGGACTGAATTTGCACAGCTACAGTGCCCAAAGTCATCTAGCTTTTGTTTCTTCTCCCTGGTGTCTCTATGTCAAAGATCAAACTTTTGAAAAATAGGACTTTATATGAAATCTTTCTCATTGAGATGACTTGATTTTAATAGTTAAGGAGTTTTCATTCCTATGAATGTTTATGTTTTCAGAGAAACAATACAAAACAAACAAAACAACAAACATTTTATCTAATAAGTTTACCATATGTGGTAACTGTTAAAGACACATGAGTGACTCCTGACTGAACTTTTTCACAATTCTAATCGATATCAGACCACATAAAGAGCAAAAAATGAAAACAGATAACAATAAAATACCTAATTGTTGAAATATTTTATAAGAACAAATTACAGCTATATCTAATATATATCATGGTATAATTGAAGAAACTAAATGGTTTTTGAAAATTCATTAAAAAAGAGAAGTAAAGTGTTTTATAATTTGCAGTCACAAGAAAAAATAATCAGATGGTTACAAAAATAGTTTAGTCTATTCAATGTATAATTATTAGCACTACTCTTCCATCGTATTAATCTAATATTTAAATGAGGAACTAAAAGCACACTGTAAACAACAACAACAAAAACCTAGATAACCAGGACCAAGGCAAGAGAATTCAAAACACAAGATAAATTCACCATTCAGATATAACCATCCCCTTAATGGAAAGAAAATAGAAACTGCATTTTATGATTGGAAACCACAACTACAGAGAACCTTTATTAAGTATTATTTTCTCTGATACTAATTGTTTTTATTATTTTATTTATTATTTATTTATTTTTATAGAATAAAGTCTCATATTTTTATCCATACATTCCCTTGTTCAAACTCCCTTCCCCTTCCCAATCACTCTTGGTCACTCTCTCTTCTCCCCATCCCCGCTGTGAGATCTGTCACCCCATATATTGCCAGGGTTTATTTGACTAGGCAGGAGTCCCCTTCCTCCTTCATTGCTCCATGTGCATCCCTCTTGAAACTGCACACTTGGTCAAAGAGGATAACCTTCCCCTGATAGAGGAGGATCCGTCTTGGTCAAGGGTATGTGAGTAGCTATGCTCCCCTGCTCGAATGTCCAAATATGCTCTCTGATACTATTTGTAAACAAGTGGAAAAGTATTTTATGGAATGTTAGAACCTCATATACATGTATATAGCATTCAGAAAAATATAAGTAAATGAATACCCTCATACAAATTTAATTAGAAACCCAAAATATCTACTTAATGAAATTTAGCAAAATTCAATTGATCTGGCATTCATTTAAGGTCAAATATATTCTATTAAGTTACAGAATTTATTGTCATATTCATCAAAGTTAACCATATTTAATGAATACATGTACTTTTTCTATAAATCATCAATCATTACTTTTATGTCAACTTGCTACAAGTTATATTCTTCTGAAAGAAAAGAACCACTTTTTTTTTAAATGCTCTTATAAGATCCAGATGTAGGAGATTTTCTTAAATAGTAAATCACGAGAAAGAGTCAAGCACATTGTGGGTGCTGCTATCCTAGGATGGTGGTCCTTGATTCTCTAATAATGCAGACTAAACCAGGACGACCCAGCTAGCATAAAACACTCTGACCTTTCCATCAGCTTCTGCCTCCAGTTTCCTGCCCCTTTTTGATTCCTATCCTGATTTCCTTCAGAGATTAACTATGACATAGAAGTATGAATCAAGTAAACCCTATCGTTCCCAGGTTGCTTTTGGTCAAGGTGTTTTATAAGAGCAACAGTAACTCCAACTAAGACAAACAACATAATATGTATTAAAAAGTACATTTTGATGCACAGGAACATAGTCTGATTCTACTCCAAGAGGCTCGACCTAACTCATCCTTAATACTGGGATGAAGGACTACCTCAATTGGATAAACCAGACTGAACTGATCCACCTTGGGACTCCTTGCCCTCCTTGGGGAAGTAATGAGAGTATGAGTTGTGGGAAGTCTGAGGGAAGACTGTGAGTGACTGAGAAGAGGGCATGGAAAAGGAGCAGTGGTATACATAAAAACAAAACAAACAAGCAAACTTTTCACAGTTCTCCACTACAATAAGTCATGCAGTTGAGTTTTCTACATTTGGGGAAAATTCAGGGATCAGCACATCTAGAGTGCAATGGATAAGCATTGCCTTGGGAAAACCACATGCATGATCATGGTATTTTATGTGTCAGGAAAATAAATCTAAAATAATTCTTAACCACATTTATTAGTATAGTGTTTCATCATTGCTACACAGATATGTGACATAGTCTGATTTTACAGGTTGACTCTGAAAGAAGTCATTCTATTATGTGACTATTAGACTATTAAAGCCTAAAACCTATAAGTCATTATGTGCTGTAATTTTATTGCATAGTAACACAGAAAAAAAAATAAATGAGAAAGTACTATTAGGTACAGTGTTAACATAAGGAAATTCAGTATTTGCCTTTAGAAAATAATAAAATGTTTTCCATACAAATAAAATACTAAAGTGCAATGTAAATTTTTTAAGATCCAATTTTTAAACTGTAAAAAAATCCTAGGAACAACCTAGTTGACCCTCAACTGAGGAATGGATTAACAAGCTGTGGTACATCTACACAATGGAGTACAAATCAGCAGTAAGAAACAATGATATTTTATAATTTGCAGGCAAATTGATGGATTGGAAAATATCCTCCTGAGTGAGGAATCACAAACACAGAAAGATAAGCAGGGGATGTACTCACTCATTAGTGGACTCTAAACAAAAAAAGCAAAAGGCAAATCATGTCCAAGTTGCAAACCACAAACACTGAACAGCTTGAGATCTGAAACACCTTGGACAGGCACCTTGTATCCCACTCCCTCCATAGGAACACTTGAGGCAGTCTTGATGTGGGGATGAGAAAATTGGATTTGCCTGGAGTGGATCCTGAACTAAGCCACCTTGGGACCTTGGGACCTTCTGTCCTTGCCGGGGAGGAGATAAGGTGATGGGGAGAAGAGTGACTTGTAGGGGCGGGAGGGAAAGGGCATTTGAACAAGGGGATACATGAATAAAAAAAATGAGACTTTATTAATAATAAATAAATGAGAAAAAAACTGTATAAAAATACAGTGATTTGGTTATATTTTAAATCATAAACTGATGGGAAATAATTGCTTAATATAGCTGATAAATTCTTTTGATTACATAGTTAAATGCTAATTATGTGATTCTCCATTACCTACACAATTTCTCAACTGCATATTCATGATATAAGGAGCAGAAACATCTCTATTTTCCTGTCTTGTTGAAATGATGCATTTCTTCATTTCATTTTATTACTTGCATTTACCCTTCTTTATTTGTTTAATTCCATCTCATTACAAGGAACTAAAAACACACTGGTTCACTTACATGTGTGTTTTTATTCCACATTAGAGAGTTTGTTGGTCATAGCTGTAGATTGCAACCAGGAACCCAGAATAAAAACTGTGCAACTGTCAAACTCATGTGTGTTCTATTATCATACATACATTTTTTTAATAGTTGAACCAATTTTTATTTGGTAATCATATATTATTGCCTTGATTCTTATTTTTACATGTCATATATTAATCTATAAATTCTTTGTATGACAATAAGTGAGAAGGCTATGCTAAAGTTTTCAATTTTAAATTAAAATCAGAGTGGATCACAGATTCAAGTTGACAACCTTCTATCTTTTCTGGAAAAAAATACAAAGCAAATAGGAAGGAAACACATCACTTAAGTCAAACTCAGTCTCACCTGAACAACTTTATTAACTAACACACATTTAATATCTTTCTAGGTATTTACTTTGGAAACAGAGCTACTTCTGTGTTGTCATTCTTCTAAGAACTGAAAAGCAAACAGGAACTACGTATTTTTTCAGAAGTTTATATCTCTTGATATTCATGAGCATAGTAGTTTTATAGTTCTGACTTTTATTTGTAAAGTACTTTCTCCTACACGTTTGTTGAGATGTTTTCATTTTGGTTTTTTTAAAAATATGTTTTATTATTATTATTATTATGAACAAAGAAGTCACACTTTCTAACCTTGTATATCCTTATTCAAGGTCCCTTCCCCCTCCCACCACATCAGGTCATTCTTTCTTCTCCGCAAATCCCCATCCCATCCCTGGGCAGGCAGCAGGCAGTCCCATCATCTCACTGCCCCAATATTGCTTAGTTCAGTCTCCACTCCTGGCAGATGCATTTTGTTTGTATCCATCAAAATTGTAAAGCATTTAATATTCACAGCCTATTTAAATCTTATATATCTTACTTCCATTTCCTTTTTCCTACTTCATTTTCAGTTTAACCCTACTAATTCTACTACAGAGATGGCATTGTTAAACTGTAGTCCTCTTCTTTTTGTGTGTGTGTGTGTGTGTGTGTGTGGGAGCAGAGAGAGGTGTTCTTCTCCAAAAGGCCATGCCAATTGATTGTCTATTTACAAACAGTCAATCTGAAAACATACACACAGGTAACATTATATACCCTGAGCAGGTTGTATATATAGTATATATATATATATATATATATATATATATATATATATATATATATGAATGCAATAACAATTAGTGAAAAAGAAGCTACAAGTATGAAGGAGATCAGAGAATGGCATATATAATATATATAATATGGTTTTTGCCTTACTCAAATGCTATCAACCATGTTTAATATGTTTTTTCTTTTTATTTTGTACTTATCAAGAAAATCAGTAAATTGAATTTAAAATGCTGATAAGTTAACAATAACTATAAAGAAAATTAAAATCATAAGCATGACTTATCAAGGGTGATAATGCAAATAATTTGATACACATAAAATTACTTTGTGTTCAGCATTCCCTCTGGATTGTTTTTTTCCTATCAGTGTATATCCCCATTCAAGGTCCCTTCCCCCTCCCGCCACATCAGGTCATTTTTTCTTCTCCACAACTCCCCATCCCCTCCCTGGGCAGGCTGCAGACAGTTCCATGGTCCCACTGATCCAATAATGCTTAGTTCAGTCTCCACTCCTGGCAAATCCAGTTTTGTCCCCCCTCCCTCAAGAGTGAGTCAAGTGTTCCTATAGGTGTAGTAGAATCCGAAGGGTCCATGTTTTATGGTCTTTTTCATTTTTGTACTAGTATAATTTTATTTTTTCATAAGATGTGACATTAAGTAATAAAATTATTTTGGTGATGTTCACAGAGGAAGTTGCATCAATCAAATTTTAGTATATTTGTATCACATCTTAGTTACAATGAACTTACCTGTTTAAAATTTCTAGTAATGTCTCTAATTGATAAAAATGAAAGAAAATAACCACATTAATAATGTTTATCTTCAAAAATAATATAAGGACAGGTTTAAATGATATATTTTGAGGTAATAAAATGTTAATCAATGAAATTTTAAACTGAAGTATTTATATTTTGGTCTGTTTTCATTTTTAAAAAACTCTTGTTTAGAGAAACTATATGTTGTTCTTATAGTATTTTATAATCTTTTAGTAAAAGTTAAAACCCTACAGAATGGGAAAAGATTTTCACCAATCCTATAAGTGATAGAGGACTGATCTCTAAGATATATAAAGGACTCAAGAATCTAGAGCCCCAAACCTTGAATAACCCAATCAAAAAATAGGGTTCAGATCTAAAAAGGGAATTCTCATCAGAAGAATTACAAACGGCCAAAAGGCACCTGAAAAAGTACTCATCATCTTTAGCTATCAGAGAAGTGCAAATTGAGATACCACCTGATAAGTGTTAGATTGGCTAAGATAAAAGAAACAGAGGACAGTCTATGCTGGAGAGGATGTGGTGCAAGGGGAACACTCCTCTATTGTTTTGATGGGAGTATAAGCTTGTTCAACCACTTTGGAATGCAGTATGGCAGTTTCTCAGAAAATTGAGAATCAATCTACCTAAGGACCCAGCAATACTACTTGTGGGTGTATACCCTAAAGATGCACAGTCACACTCCAATGTCATTGAGCTCAACTATGTTCATAGCAGCGTTATTTGTAATAGTAAGAACCTGGAAACAACCTAGATGTTCCTCAACTGAAGAATGGATTAACAAACTGTGGTACATCTACACAATGGAGTACTACTGAGCAGTAAGAAAAAATGATATCCTAAAATTTGCAGGCAAATGGATGGATTTGGAGAATATCCTCCTGAGCAAGGTATCACAAACTCAGAAAGATAAGCAGGGGATGTACTCACTCATTAGTGGACTCTAAACAAACAAACAAACAAGAAAAAAGCAAAGCATTCCCAAGCTGCAAACCACAGCCACTGAACAGCTTGTGATCAGAAACACCCTGGACTGACTCCTTGGATCCCACTCCCCCTAGAGGAACACCTGACTCAGTCTTGAGGTTGGTGGGGGAGAAAACTGGATCTGCCAGGAGTGGAAACTGAACTAAACAATATTGGTGCAGTGGGACCATGGGACTGCCTGCCGCCTGCCCAGGGAGGGGATGGGGAGTTGTGGAGAAGAGAGAATGACGTGGTGTGGTGGCAGGAGGAAGGGACCTTGAATAAGAATATACAAGGATAGAAAGTGTGACTTCTTCATTAATAATAATAATAATAATAATAAAATAAAAAATAATAAGAAAGAAGTTAAGATAAAAAGTTAAAACCATGTTTTGCATACTAGTTTCTACATTGAATTATAAAGCAGATATCTATATTTCATATTATAAATGTTTTATCCAGTTCTATGCATTTAATGTATAAAATATAGAAAGTGTATTGTATTCAATAAATTTAAAATTGTCAGTATAGATCCTCAAATAGACACTAATAAAGTATACTAATAAAATACTGAGAAAAGTATAAATAATCCAAATGTGTCTCTATAGATCCTTAGATAAAAGGTTACCTAAATTTGTATAATCACTTTGATTGATAACCCTGTGGAATTTGAAAAGTATACTAAAAATGAATAATAGTATATAATCAGAATATAATATAATGTAATAATGTGTCTCAATAACGACATTGCAAAGTCTTTCACAATAGTCATTAGAACTATCATTTTATGAAAAATTTTTAATCTCAAATGCAATGTAATGTAATCTACCCATTAAGGCAAGGGACCTTATCTGCAAGAAAATAGGTAGTAAACACCAATATACCATTCAATATACAGTGATACTGTGACATATATACACACACACTAATGAATCAGCATTGATTATTTGGCTGAATAGGCTGCCTAGTGCTAATAGCTTTAGAATGTTACAGATATCCTTACTGATTCTGAATAAATTCTACTAAATAATTTATAACTTGGTTTATTGGCCATTTTAAATGAAAAATATTTGAGAATTATATCAAATTAAACAGGAAAAATTATCTTAAATGTTGAAAAATGACATGTTGGGATACATAAAAGTTACATTTGCTATGACTAATAAAAGCCCATAAATATCCAAATGGCTAAATATTTAGTGGATTAATGCTAACATATTTATGGTATACAAAGTATCTTCATTTGAAAATACAAATTTCAGAGAGAAAATAGAATATTTGTTTTATTTTAACAGGAATATGATTTTAGTTGTTCTAGTAATATATGCTGGCTATATGAGAATACATGTTTCCACTTTACAATTGGCAGCATTCTGGTGCTGATGACTACAATTTCAGTTTAAGACTATCTTTGATTGTAGGTAAATATTGCCCCTTAAGTATGACAAACAGGACTAGAGAGATGGCTCAGAGGTTAAGAGCACTGACTGATCTTCCAGAGGTCCTGAGTTCAATTCCCAGTAACCACATGGTGGCTCACAATCATCTATAATGAGATCTGGTGGTACATAACAAATAAATAAATTTAAAAAAAAGTATGACATAGTTTTAAAAAATGTAAAAAAATATGTATTGATCGAACGGTAGCCTAATAGTTAAGTGAACCTGTTAATGGGATACTGTTCAGTTACCAGGTTCCACATAGTGGGTCACAACTACCTGCAATTCTTATTCATGAGAAACTGATGCACTCTTGTGACCTCTGCAGGCCCCAGGTATGGGATGGTGCACATTTATTCATACAGGCTTCCTCAATGATTGTCCATCTTAATTTTTCCCCTCAGTCTTCCCAAGTGAACCTTGAGATTGCTGGTTTGGCTAAAATGGCTAACCGAAAGTCTATGGGACTGCCGTGTAGCTACCTCCCCAGTGTAGGTATAATAACTATGTGCTACTGTGCTCAGCTTTTATATAGCTGTTGGACTTTGAAATAGAACCCCTATTCTTTCAGAGCAAGCATTTAAAATAGGTAACACGTTTCCAGTTTCTGTGATTTTCTTTTGAAGAACTTTTTAAATCCACATAGTTTAAAATCATGTACAAAAGAACATTTGTGGATTTTTTTTGATGCTGACCATTTTTTTTATTTTTGCAAAAATAAATGTTAGAAAATGAAGTTTGAAAATACAAAAAGCTGAGTATGAAAAGTCTACACTGAGGAGCTCCCTCAGAGGGAGCAGAACCAGGTCTATAAATATCTTCAAGGTAACCCTGAGATTAAGGGAAGGACATCATTTATAATGTCATAAGAAAGAAGGACACAGGACAATGGCCTGCAGCTAAAGAAAAGAAAAAAATGACTGTTATTTGAAAAGTTCTTGATACTAAGGTCAACTAGTTTGAGTCGGTAGCAGCAGCTCTTATGATCAAGTTTTTATTTTTTTTTTCAAGGTAGGTGGGTTTAGCAAATTAAGAACTAGGTCATTCTTATTACTACAGAGCCCATTAAAAAATATGCAAATGCTAGTGAGAACATGCCTCATTCATTCATCTTTTTGATATAACTTAAATGTACTAGGGCTAGTGAAGTTCCAAGAAAGTCTGGAAATTAAATGCCAATGTCTTTTTGTAGATATATTGACTGAGTCAAACACACACTTCTTGATCTTTTCACATATATTTTAGAGAGAGGCTCTTTTTCAGATTTGTATCTTCAATTTGAATAATGCATCATCAATAAGAAAAAATATATATAACTTTCCTCTTCTCTTACCTCCCTCAATTCCTCCCACTGGTCTTCCCTTCCAATCTCTCCCATAATTCCCAACTCTCAAGTTGACATTCTTTTCTTTGATAATCATTGCTGTTCACATGTAAATTTGGGTAGGACTGGTGATAAAAAAAGATGAAAGCAGTGGAAAAAATGAGAAGTTGAAACTCCATTTTTCCCACAGCTGCCGGACATGACTGTGGGTAGCATGTGAGGGAGAAAGGGAGATGAATTTTTAAAATATTTCTTTATCCTTTCAGAGAAGCAATATATGTTTTGAATCATGTTATGTTCATTTATGTTGTTTGTTTTTGTTCAGGAAATGTCTACTGAGTGGTAGTCAGTTGTTGACAGTGAGGGATGCCACTGTGGTGACAGGGCCTCCAAGACATCCAGGGTAGCTAAAACAACCTTTTAATTCATTTTTAATTGTTAACATACAGCAGAACTTTGACAGTTGCAAAACGAATTGATTTGAAAGGAAGCATTCACATATTGTCACCTGTCACGCATAGTACTTCACTGTAGTGCAGAATGGTTCACAGCAACTGCAACTCAGAGTCCATAGGGCAGGAGGATAAATAAAAACTTTGCTCAATTTCAGAGAAGTAGTTAAACTATGAATTTTCAAGTGACAGGGACATGGTGTGTAAATAGATTTACAAATAAATGTGCCTACCTGAAGCTTAGTGATGAATATCACACAGACACCTGTCACTTTGTTGAAAAATCTCATAATTCTGTATTTTGCAATTTTACATATGAATACGATATTTACATCATTTGTACTCATTCTTCATCCGGTCTTCTTTGTCTCTCCATTCCTTTCCAGTTAGGGTGCATTCTGTGTACATCTTGGAAATGGCCTGGCCTCAAGAAATTTGATGACAGTGACATATGGAGGTGTTGGTGAGTTTTCTATGCAGAAGAAGACTCTGTTTGTAATAGCTTATAAAATTTCATTATCATATATTCCTTTAAAGGTAAAATTTCAGCATTTGATTCATTCATTCATAAAAAATCAGAATAAATTTAGACCCTTCTCATTTTGAGAAACAATCCAACATTCCCTTCTTTATAGTATCCCTTTTAATTAACATGCTAATTTCATGAATGAGTAAGACTATCACAATTTAAGCAGTAAAATCCTAATACAGACAGAAACAGAGTAAACCAATGTATCAAACTGAAAAAGCACCAAATGAAAGAGTTAACACAAAAATCTTCTGGCATAGTTCTTAATTGGGTATTCAAATTGAAGTTTATGTCTATGTATAAAACCACAGGAGATACAATAACTTAATAGTAATATGCTGCTTTACTTTATCCAAATAAAAGTTTTGTTATGTGTATTATATACCAGCAAAACCCGTGTTTAACAATATATTTATATGAAGATATTCTTTATCAAAATCAAAGTGTATTTAAATGTTTACTTCCCAAAGATTTCTATATCAAAACCAAGACACCTGCAGATACTTTTAGTGATCACTAAAAAGCATTGGCAAAATGGAAAGAGGCATTAAATGAAGAGTTTTGCAATAACATGGATGATGATGATTTAATGACTTGATACTCACAAGGGCTTTAATTTTATCATTGCTTCTGACATGTTTTTATAAACTACTAAAAGAAGACAAATGGAATAAATAGTCAGACTTCTAACATACCTTGGCTTATTATTCACAGAATAGTTATATACAATTTATAGATTATAAATAGCTTATAGGAAGCAATTTAAAATGGTAAGAGTCCTTATTGTTTGTAGCTTTAATGATTTTTATGTCATGAATATTTTCCTTTCTTCATGGTTCTCTTTACATTCAACCACAAGTTAAGGCATATAATTTCTGGCAACTTGTTATAAAAATTTATTTAAAAAGATAACATTAATTATCCCAAATTTTTATTTAAATAAATCTTAGACCAAAAGAACCATTGATTTAACTTAATTATTTTGTATTCTTGTAGCAAAGGTGCAAAAATATTGATGTCAGTTGAAAGTACTCTAAGACGGGTTGCTTAAAGCCACCTTTAGGAATTAGTGACAACATATCCAAGGCTGGTTGTCATTTATCAGAAGCAAATAAATGCTTCTTTTTGTTACTTTGCAAAAATGCAGATGCTACTTTGAAAACAGTTAAGTATTACATTATTTTTACATTTGGTTACAGCCTTGGTACCTTTACTTTTTGCCATAACAATTATAAAAGTACTTATATTTTTCAATATGTAATATTTGCTAATTTTTGAAAGGCTTGCATAGCTACTTGAAATGTTAATTTGTCAGAAACTAACTCTTAAAATTTATTTCTTTTGTACTTATACTTTTTTATACAAATCAACATATTTTCTTTTTCCCTCATTCTAAACATTTTCATATATTCCTCCTTGTTCTCTTTCAAATCCATGCTACCTCTTTTTTCATTGATTTTGATTACTTACATAGATATGTATATGTATAAACAGATCTTTATAAATACATAAACACAACCTGCAAATATATACAATGTTGCCTTTTAAATGTTTTTGGGGGGTTAAATATTTTGTATTGAACAAAAATTTGTTGTTCTTTTCTATGAGCAAAATTATTTCTCCCATTCTCGGCATCTCTTAGTTGACTATAATTCTTTTTGAAGGATTGAGGTCTTACAGGCTTTAGCATTCATATTAGCATATCTATTATTGTTGTTAATATTCAGCTCATGTTTAGGTAGTAATATTGTTGAGATTACAAGATGTACATTCTGAAATTTCTAGGAGACATAATTTTTAAGAAAATTTACTCTTTCTCTGGACCTTACAATCTTACCATACACTGTTCTACAATGATCCCAGACCCTTGGGTGTTGGAGGTATGTGGAGTGGTGTCAGGGACTTGAAGTTCACAGGTCTGTATATTGGTTGGCTTTGGTTTTCTGTCATGTGTTGCAAAAAGAAAGATCCTGAATGAGGGGTAAAGACTTCACTTATTTGTTAGTATGAGGACAAATATTTAGAAGATAGAGATTATGCTGGTTTAGTAATATTTTTCTCATGATCTCACTAGTCCTTTGTAGTCAGCTAGGTAACTCTCTTGTTGAATGGGTCTTGAGTCTAATTAGACAGCAGTAGGTTAGCACCAAAGTTTGTGTCTCACCACCTCACCTTAGGTTAGAATGCCATGATGGTTATTAGTGGTGCTCATAGAAATTAGCGTTTAGTCTTTTCATGGTTTGGAAGTTTGCATGTGAGTTGATGTCAATAAAAGCTAGTACTCAGGGGAAATGCTTTAAGGCCAGTTCTGGAGGCTCAGGAGCTTATGGACCTTATGTCTGAAGTTTGTGGTATGTTCAGCATTATAGACATAGCCCCCACCTGTGTTGATAAGGAGTTACCAAAGACAAAAGTGATAGTCAAAATGTAATGCTTTCAGTCTTTTGGACAACTGTTACAAGCAGCTTAAAAGTGGGCTTTCCTTCTATACACTAAAGATAGGAGAGCTGAAAAAGAAATAAGGGAAACATTACTCTTCATTATAGCAGCAAATAGTATTAAATACCTTGGAGTAACTATAACCAAAGAAGTAAAAGACCTATTTGACAAAAATTTTAAATCACTGAAGAAAGAAATTGAAGAGGATATCAGAAAATGGAAAGCTCTCCCATGTTCCTGGATAGGTAGGATCAACATAGTAAAAATGGCAATTCTACCAAAGGCAATCTACAGATTCAATGCACTGCCCATCAAAATCCCAACACAATATTTTTTGGATCTTGAAAGAACAATACTCAATTTCATTTGGAATAACAGGAAAGCCAAGATTGCCAAAACAATTGTACTCAACAAAAGAATCTCAGGAGGTATCACCATCCCTGACTTCAAGTTATACTATAGAGCTACAGTAATAAAAACAGCCTGGTACTGGCATGAAAACAGACTTGTGGATCAATGGAATAGATTTGAGGATGCAGACATTAACCCAAAAACCTATGAACACCTGATCTTTGACAAAGAGGTCCAAAATATTCAATGGAATAAAGATAGTATATTTAACAAATGGTGTTGGCATAACTGAATGGAAGTGTGTAGAAAATGCAAATAAATCCGAGCCTGTCACCCTGCACAAAACTCAAATCCAAGTGGATCAAAGACCTCAACATAAACCCACCCACTTTAAATTTTATAGAAAAGAAAGTGGCAAATACACTTCTATGAGTTGGCACAGGCGACCACTTCCTAAATATAACACCAGTGGCACGGACACTAAGAACAACAATCAATAAGTGGGATTTCCTGAAGCTAGGAATCTTCTGTAAAGCCAAGGACACTGTCAATAGGACAAAATGACAGCCTACAGAATGGGAAAAGATTTTCTCCAACCCTACAAGTGATAGAAGACTGATCTCTAAGATATATAAAGAACTCAAGAATCTAGAGCCCAAAACCTTGAATAACCCAATCAAAAAATGGGGTTCAGATCTAAAAAGGGAATTCTCAGCAGAAGAATTAAGAATGGCTGAAATGCACCTGAAAAAGTGCTCATCATCTTTAGCCATCAGAGAAATGCAAATCAAAACAACTTTGAGATACCATCTGACACCTGTTAGATTGGCTAAGGTAAAAGACACAGAGGACAGCCTATGCTGGAGAAGATGCTGAGCAAGGGGAACACTCCTCCATTGTTGGTGGGAGTGTAAGCTTGTTCAGCCACTTTGGAATGCAGTATGGCGGTTTCTTAGAAAACTGAGAATCAATCTCCCCATGGACCCATCAATACCACTTCTGGGTGTATACCCTAAAGAAGCACAGTCACACTCCAAAGTCATTAGCTCAACTATGTTCATAGCAGCATTATTTGTAATAGCAAGAACCTGGAAACAACCTAGATGTCCCTCAACTGAAGAATGGATTAACAAACTGTGGTACATCTACACAATGCAGTACTACTCAGTAGTAATAAAAAAATGATATCCTAAAATTCACAGGCAAATGGATGGATTTGGAGAATATGCTCCTGAGCGAGGTATCACAAACTCAGAAAGATTAGCAGGGGATGTACTCACTCATTAGTGGACTCTAAATAAACAAATAAGAAAAATGCAAAGCATGCCCAAGCTTCAAACCACAACCATTGAACAGCTTGGATCAGAAACACCCTGGACTGACACCTTGGATCCCACTCCACCTAGAGGAACACCGGACTCACTCTTGAGGGAGGGAGGAGAAAACTGGATCTGACAGGAGTGGAGACTGAAGTAAGCAATATTGGGACAGTGGGACCATGGGACTGCCTGCAGCCTGCCCAGGGATGGGATGGGGATTTGTGGAGAAGAAAGAATGACCTGATGTGGTGGGAGGGAGTAGGGACCTTGAATAAGGATATACAAGGTTAGAAAGTGTGACTTCTTTGTTCATAATAATTAAAAAAAGTGTGCTTTAATGGAGACTCATATATACTAGGATGCAGTAGGAAAGAAAACTCAGAATTTAGAAAAGAAAATATTTAATGCTTCTTATCAGTGTTTATTAAAACTCAAGAGGAAGGGAAGGAGACCAATTTGGATAAAGGATTTACAGCATAGTTGGAATAAATAAAATGCTATAAGAATTTTGAGACTAGTTCATTTCTTATTTCAAAATTCTCTTGCTGTCATACTCAATCTTTGGTTAACAATTGACTGTAGAAAGAGATAAAAGCCAGAAAGTGGATTATGAAGGTGGTAAGAAACTTAAAAAACAAAATAAAGCAATCAAGAATAAAAAATATCTAGAATAAGGATGAAATAGTGAATTTAGACTGAAGGACTATTTTCTCAAGGTCCTATCATTATTCTGTATTAGGAAGCATGGCTCCAAGAATGATGTATTTACCTCTAGGACTGAGATTTACACACCAGGAAACTATGTCTCAGTGCCTCGAGGAAGGTGATTAATTTACTTCAAGGAAGTACATTCCAAATTTCTAAATTCTATGTAATGTAAATCTTACAAATGACAATCTTGGGACCAGAGGATATTAAAATATCATTTTTTCTTATTAATTGTAAAATGAAAGGATGTTTAAGCAGGTAATTGTCATTTGAAATGGTAGAGAAAACAACATATATTTTAATCAGCATAATTATTAAATGTCAATTAGAATTTTCATCAGCTAAATTATGTAGACTAACTTGTAATAGCAAGCTTGTCAAATGTTAATTAAAAGAATAAATGTTAATGATTGGTTTAACTTTGTATCTCTGCAGTTTTTAAACTTTAAGTTTATGATTTCTAATTAAATTTTTCTTATACTTTCATTATTTTTATAATCCAAGTAACCTCAATATACAAAAAGTACATTCAAAATAAAGTACCTTAATTAAAATTTAATTGGCAAGTAATGACATTTTTATTAGTAAAGCTATTTACCTATTTTATAAACTAATCTGGAAACTTTAGGACAGTGCCTTCAGGTAAATTAAACAAAGTTATGTGCTAATGAAATGAACCTTATTCCAGCATTCAAGTAAACATTCACATCAAGATGTGTTCCTTGCTTAGTTTGTCTAAGTTAAAAAGTTTGGCTTTATTCTATCACAATCATTTTCTTATGAACTGATATGGACTAGTCCAATCTATGAAGTGGAAAGGCAAGGAATTCAGGGTCCTGCCTGAAGACCAGTGCCATTCCAGATTGTCCATATTTTACTCGTTTTGTCCATATTATGTTTGGATATATTCTCACATATAAGATTAAACTCAATGATAATCAAGTAATGTAATTTCAAGTCTGTGATAATCAAATAAGCATTTTCACATATAAAAAGTTAATAAAGAGTGCTAATTAGACTTTCACATGTGGGTCTTAATTTCAATAACATTAAATTGTCTTTTATTTGAATAATCTCACATGAAACTAATAGAACAGTGGCATATATTATGGTTAAATGAAGTAATTAATTTTCTAAAATTACATATTAAAGGTAGGAATTATGATGGAGTTTGATCAGAAGTTTCCTTAATTTACACTGACCATGAAACACATTACTTACATTAAGAAATCATGGGTTATGTGTTGAAAATCTATCAAGAAATTACACAACAATTTTTGAAGATTCAAGTTTTTGTTATGCTCTAAATGGAAGTCAATATAATCACAGGTTATACTCACAACATATCATTATCGTCACTGGATTTTTCTAATCCCTTTAGTAATTATCTAACATTTTTGAATATCCATAACAATCTGCTTATTACTTAAAAAATGTGTCTGATGTTTTAATCAAGTTACAACTTTTATAATAGATTTTATTTTAAAAGTACAAACTTAAAGTGCATTATATCAAGAAACTTTTATTATCATCTCTAGCCAAGTTTCAATTTTTAGTAAGTAAATTTGAATGAATACTGTATTGCAGACTTGATCAAAAGAGATATGAATTTTAAGAGTTAAAAATTTCATATGCTTATGCTTTGCCTCAAAGTTGAGATACAGAATTTTCTTTCTTTGTATTGTTTCATTATCAGAAAGTCATGTTTGACACATAATGGCTGATAAATCTTTTTGAGATAATTAAAAATAATAATAATAATAATCAGTCCAAAGTATTGGAAAAATAATAGTAGGAATTACCTTTTTTTCTATGTGGGTGTGTGAGCATGTGTGTGTATGAGAGAGAGAGAGAGAGAGCGCTCTATGTATGTATTATATATGTATGCATTTCTTAGATAAATGAAGGTATGCATGTGGAGATCAGGAAAGTATCTTTCCTTTTGCCTCTTTCATTTCTTGAAACAATATTTCGGATTTTTTTCATTGCACATGGCAGGATCTCTGGTTCATCTGTTTCAGGGATTCTCCTGTCTCTGTTACAGATCTGTCAGAGTGCGAGAAATACAGAAACTCACTCTGCATGAATTATGGCCATTAAATTTTGGTCTTCAAGCTTGTACAGAAAATGCATTTTATGCTGAGATGTCTTGTGCAGCCTTCAAATACATATATTTTTAGTCTCATAGACTAGAAATACATGTATATTTTAAAGTAATATGCAAATATAGTGAAAATTATTCTTAATAATTTTAAACTTTGTGTTTTCTAATACTGCACTATAATGAACAAATTTATTTATTCACATTCAATATTTGAATTAATGTGATATTCTAAATAGGAGTCAGTGAGTCATATTTGGAGGCTATAAAGTGGAGAATTATGTTTAAAATAATTAAATAATATTGTAAAAGTGTTATCATGGAGTGTAAAAAAATATACATGCCTAAGAAAATATCTAATTTCTTAGAAATCAGTAAGGGTAAAGTGTAAATGTGATATGACTCAAGGCTAAAGGAAAAACCAGTGTATTGAAATTACAACTAAAGCTCTTTCCTGGGGATGACAGTAGTTCAGTACATTGTAGTGCAACATAAAGTGGCGGGGCGGGGGAGGGGGATTGTAACTCTGAAATAGAAGCTGCTGAAATTATGCCACTATATGATATTAAAGAATGAAACAGGACTCAATGTTAGAAAGTCTGACAGCCAGCTGTGTCTATAATCCATGTTTCTTTAAAGTAGAAATTTCTTTAGAAAAAAGTAAAATTGGATGTATGATTCTTTGATGTTATGTCCATTGTGAGAAATAGTGCTTTATCTATAGCATGTAAATCATTTCCAGTTATTAAATTGGAAATTACCAGAGTTTTATCAAAGCTGGTAATTTGGTACTAAAGCCTTATCATAATGTTTGCATTGGTGGCATGTTAATTGCCTGATCATATGAAAGTCACCAATATGCTAAAGCAGTGATATGCTTTAGATAGTATTAATAGCTCAAAAAAAGATGAATTCTTCTTGTTCCCTTACAGGCTCACTTAAAATTATATATAGCACACCATCTTTCACATTATATTCATTAAAATTCAATTCATTAGATAGAAGAAACAAGAAATGCTCTATATTGCCAGAGAATAACAAAATAAGGCCTTAATTATGAACTACAAAACGGTTTTGATTTAATCATCCACAGATACTCACAAATGACTAAGCAGGTAATGAAAGAAATCTCTCTTAGATTCCAGAATCAAAGATTAAGAATACTGCAGGAATGTAATGGAAGCAAGGTCTTGAGAAAGAGTGATTTTCTTTAATGCAGTAATACAACTCTGGATATCAGTGACTCCTTCTCCTTCTCCATTTGGAAGACTCATGGATTTCAGGTTAAGGATATAGTAAAGTTATTCAATGAATAATTACCCAGTGATCATGAAATACATTTTGCTCTTTTTTAAATACTATTTTAAGTTTACATTAAATAAGGGCAGTTCACTAAAATGAAGTGAATGTGTGTCCTGGGGATAAGCTTCTGTTGAAATGTGATGTTTTTGTGGCAAGACTGGACAAAGAATGTATAAAGGCGATGGGACCATAAGAGTGTTATCTCTTTGGATAAACCTGAAACCATGAAAAACACAGGTGATCCAGGAGGCTTTTGGCTCACCAGCCTTCTAATGTCAGCCATAAAAAGGCACTGAAAGATATGGTAAAATGTCTTTTATATAATATAAACAAATAACTGTTTAAACCCATATAGGACACCATAAAAGTGGGTAGAAAATCAAAAGCAGCCAGATAGAGAAGGAGGGTGGAGTTAAGGCACTCTACATCGGACCCCCAAGAGGAACAGACATGTAGAGGTACTGGCTAGCCACGGGCTGGTAGCCACGTGGTAAAAAAATTAATAAAAATGAGTTAAATTAAGATAAAAGAGCTAGCTAGTAATGTTCTTAAAATATGGGCCAAACAATGTTAAAAGATATAAGCATATAATTTCATTTTTTAATTAAAAGACAAAAGCCACAGACACAGACCAAGTTCCAAACCCCCGTCGCAAACCGGGTTCCTGGCCACTGCTGTGTGTCAGGTTACAAACGCCGAGTCACAAACCTCCCGGATCCAAAACGGTCCGAGAAAAACTTTTTACAACAGAAAGATGATTTCTGCCAGGAACTAGAGTCTTGAGCTTGACCTGTTAGTCTCAAAACATAGAAATAAATCCCAAACAATTGCAAGTTTCTGAATAATAAGCATTTGCTATAATTGCTCAAATTAGACAGAGTCTGCTTCATCTTTGTGGCCCTAAAGTCTTCCCTTTAGATGTAAAATGGTTCTGTTTCTCACCTTTGTTTCTGGTTTACCAAGATTATATTCCTGAAGGCACTTAAGAATACCACACTTAACTCTTAATTTTGTTTTATATTGAGTTGACTTTGGAAACCTAGAGTATAGCTTAACTTTAAGGAAGCTTTCACAGTTGTTTTTATATAAATAGTATAGAGCTAAAGTTCAACCTTTTAAGTTTAAAGATAGGTGAAGTAGTAAATTAAAATTAAAGTATTATTTAGTTAGAGATATTACTAGTAATAAGGTCAAATGAATATAAATTTAAGACTAGCCAAGGCTATATAGTAAGACCTTGTCTCAAAAACCAAAATCAATCAAACCACAAACCAAAAGCCCATACCAAGGTACAGAAATGCTAGCTTGAGTAAATATAGTAATCTTTTTAGCATGCAAGTGTATGTAAATATAATGTGTTGCCCTTAACTATAAGTAAGCGCGCACATGAATGAATAAGAACATCCTTGCAAAATTTACCACTTGACATACATTGGAACATAAACTATAGAATGCCTCACAGTTCTTATTAATTTTATTGACAGATGTATGTTAGTTATAAAATCAAAAAGTTGTAATATTGTTTCAACAATTTATTTACAATATTAATTCTAAAGTACTTTGTGTTATACAAAATTTAATGTATACATTCTTTATTTCTCACTGCATGTCTTCGGCTTGCCAATACTAGCATGAGATTTAGATTAGATTTTATTTCTGTACAACAGTGGGAAAAGCTTCATTGTATTAAGTAATTTTAAAACCTGCGAGGAGATATGCTACCATTCATTTATCAATTGCTGTTAGATTCTTGCTTAATGACAATCCATGTGCATTAATTTCCTCAATGCACAACTGTTTTAGCATTTTAAAGTTTATTTTGAACTAAATATGCATTGCCAAAGTAGGCCAATAGCTTATCATGTAGAGAAGAAGTATTTAAAGTTTGTGATATAATAGTGGCAGGATTTATGTAAAGAATATGCCAGAAACATTCTCTGCTCTTTACGAGTACTTTTGTCTGACTCAAACACTATCCTTTTAAGCACCCAAAAATCCACTATGTGATGATATTATGCAGTTTAATAATAAAAAGATGTCTCAGAGTCTTTTCCTTACACCGTTCTTTTTTAATTCAGAAAGTTTAAAGATGGATGATGAAGTCATTGCCACTTTTATTTTCAGGAGAAAATGCATAGCCATCATGGGAAAAAATAGGTCACAGCTTAATTTATTACTAACATCTTGTGTTTGAGGCTTAGAAATGCTCTTTGAATATTTGATTAACTTTGAGTGAGTTTCTGTAACAAATATAATCTTTATATATGACTTACTCATAGTGAGTTTGGGAACTATATTGAATTCATAATTTATTTATTTCTGTCACCTCACCTCTGCAGATAGATTTACATAAATTAGGTATCATTTGCTGAATTTGTGAATGAGAAAGTAGTCTGTGGAAGAGAAAAGGAACTCAATGTTAAAGTAACTTTGTTACCAAATGGAAAGAATGGTGGCACAGACCTACAGGTTTCTTTCAGCTCCATAGCAAAGCAGGCTGCTTTTCCTTGTCCATTAATAACTAATTCATTGAAAAATACATATTGAAGACACTGACAAATACATCTAACAGGATATTAACATTTTCCTATAAGGAAGGATCCATATTTTTATTCTTATTTTCTATGGCTTCTTTCTTCTATTTATCCTCTTTGCCTGACTGCACGTTCATATAGACCCCTCACAGATATTGTTTCCTCATTGAAGCTGTTTGCAAACAAACAGATTTTGTATTACATATATCTGCTACACAGGCACAGGATCAGCCACAAGCATAATTAACTTTAAAATGACTCAACCTCTTCCAACCATGATTATTCTGTCTTTATTGAATTTTAATGTCTTTTATTTTAATCAAACAATATTCCTTCTCAGGATATACATGAAGAAATGAGTTTTCCTAAATGAAATTGCTTTTTTATAACCATTCTACCATACACTCCATTTACATCTCTAGAACATTAAGCCAGTCTTTGGGTGTTGCTTCGCTAGCCAGTGAAGTGTGTTAGCTGGAAAACAGTACGAGCATGAACAGGGAAGAGACATTAACCAGTTTGAATATTGACAGTGTCTTAAAAATTACCTCCCAAAACTCTAGGCAAATTTTGAGTTTGCAACGAGGGAATTAAAGTCCAGCATTGGGATTGAATTTGTAACTTTTCTATCTTAAAGAGAAGGAAGAAGGTTATTAGGAAACTTAATTACAAAAGTTAAACTTCAGTTTCTGCTTTTAAAAGATAAAGTTACAAAGCAAGGTGATTTCCAAATACATTATTCTGTCCAGAAAAAAAAAAGATTAATCTTATATAAATTGTTTCAGAATATATATGTGTATAGTGTTAATTTAATTGATTTATTTTGAAATTATGAAATGCAAACTAAATTTCCCAAAGCTGGTGGTAAGGTTCCTTTATCATTTTCAAGGGGCAGAGAATCAATTACTGAGCCTTACTCATGCAGCACATGTACTCTGCATCAGAGAGATACATTTCTTACAATAACAGCCTTGGAGCAAAAGTCATCATTAGGCTGCTATTTTATACGTATACATCAGTACTACATATTTTTATTAAATTAATATGGGTTTTATATTGATGAATTAAAAATTGAAAAGATATGGCTGGTGGATAATGAAAAATACCTCAGATATCTATAAAATATAATAAAACAGAACATGTTTAATGGCTTCTCAGCACTACATTTATCTATTCCTTTATACTTTCTGGGGTTTTCCAATATAAATCTTAAAGCTGGTTGTTCATCTACTCCAAGATTATACAGAATTGCCAGGTTATGTGTGCAAATAAGAAATTGGAATGCCTTTGCTCAAGAATAGTAATTTCTTTGGGTTCTATATGTAACCTGAATCAGTTTTCAGAATATTACAAGCTTGTATCTATAACACAAATATACAAGGGAGAGTTCTAATATCCTCAAGGGAAAAGGTAGGGTTCCTAGTTCCATGAGAATGTATGACTGGCATATAAAAATAGGCCATAACAAAATTGTGTGGGATGTGCCACTGCAACTTTTGTGTTCTTTGGAAAGGTTGAATGAAAGAAGGAAGAGGCATTTTTTTTGTTCAAGGACAGTCTAGTACACAGTCTTACATCCAGCCACATTAGGTAATGGGTTTAACACAGAAACAAATTTATATGAGAAGAAATAATAGTGGAATAGGAGATAGAGGAGAAATTCAAGGTATATTAATGAGGAGTGAATTTTTTCTAAACAAATTATGTGAAAGTATAATTCTCAAACAATAAAAAATGATATATAGTCATGACCAAAATAAAGTTTAGAGATGACTACAAAAAGTCTTTCAATAGCAATTATTGTGCATACATGCTCTCTTAAGGAATGATGCAATTATCAAGGATAAATTCTCTAAATAAAATCACACAGTTACTAGTCAATCCTTATAATTAGTCCAGGTTACTAAGTAGTTAAAAATATAAGCAAGATGAAGATTGTTCTAGTTAGTTTCTTGATCATAAACCAATATTTCTTTTTATGAGAAGAAAACCACAAACACTGAATACCTTGGAAACTGAAAATTATATAATATAGTTTTCTGCCGTTCATTCAATCACAATACTATACATTCTATACAACGGCACTATTACATATTTCCTTTTTTTCTTGTCTCTCTATTTTATTTTATTTTTTTTAGAAAATAAAGTATTTTTTGTCTTTTTTTCTATGTGAAAAAAAGTCTATAATAGGGTAGGAGTCACAGTTCGGAATCCCTGCATAGATTGACTGGGGCAGAACTGCATGAGACATAGATGAGTGTGTGTGTGTGTGTGTGTGTGTGTGTGTGTGTGCAGTTAAACACACACACACACACACACACACACACACAGAGAGAGAGAGAGAGAGAGAGACAGAGAGAGAGACAGAGAGAGAGAGAGAGAGAGAAACACATAGAGATGCAGTGAGATAAAGAAGGAAGAAAGATAGAGATAGGCCTAACTGGAATACATCATCAATACTAGTGAGCCTTTAGTTACATAGCTATACCCTGCCTTAAAAGCAAAAAATAAAAACATTAAAAAATAATAGATTATACTAAAATAAATCTATAATGAACAAATGCTTTGTACCAAAGAGGAAAAAGCCAACTATTTAAATAAGCAAAGTTTTGTGATACATGTTGTGTGACATAAAATCTAATGTGTTTGAGTATTTTTACCATATCTGAAACTCATTGGCATAAGCTTTCGAGATTACATTGTTTGCAGGGAACATTAACTGATGATAAATGAGCAACTTAGTTTTAAAACCATGTGTGCTCCCAAATCATATACTACCATTATGTGAACTACCACACTAGAAGATATGCACCTCATAATACTTTTGTTCAAATTGTGTTGATACTTAATTAAAACAAAATGAAAAATAAAGATAATAAAAAAGTTCATCTCCTTTCTTCATTATCATTATTAAGTAAGCATCAGTATAAACATAGATCCTTGCAAGACATGTCTACATTGAATTTTCTTTTTCAGTTTCCCCAGCTTGCAAACACTAACATATTTCATAATGACAAGCTAAAAATGCCAATTTCAAGTCTGACTCTTTAAAACTGCCAAAATAAGAACAAAGACAGCATCTTATTATACATGAGAAATTGAAACAATCAGAAATATTCAATGTAACCTGTAAAGTCAGAGCATCAAGAACTAACTCCCATAAAATGGCTTTCTTTCTTTCTTTAAGTAAACATATCTAAGGCAATGCAACATTCTCAACAAACACATTGAAGTAAAATTTTATTTATTGGACTACTAAGATAAAAATAATTTTATATTACAGTGAAAATGTGCTTTTTCATCAGTAAAGTATGGCTATTTTTAGAAATGTTTCTATTGTTCAAAGTTTATACAAATAATAACTGAATTTGAAATTTATTTTTCTAAAGAGATTTGTTACACTTTATGTTAATATCATTTAATTTTATATATGCTCTGAAAAACATACACAAAACAGGTAAAAACACAGATATTTTAAATGTTTACTACCTAGTAAAGTTAAATTAAAAGGTAACTAATATTGATATTTTTATGTATGTTTAAAATCTTGAATTACATATTGAAAGTATGGAAAACAACACTAGAAGATATGACTGTTCATAATGATTATCATTTAATTATGTCTCTAGAGGTTGGGGCTTCGTACAGTTTTAGAAAGATCTCCTTAGCAAATTGGGAGGTACATAAGGGGTTGCAATCAAGAAGAGGTAGAAACAAATCATGAGAGAAGAAGAAGATTGAATGAGAGAAGCAACAAAAAGGGAGAATAAATAAAAAAGAGATGGAGATACGAATAGAAGAAGTCAATGTGGGGTTGGAAAGAGACTGGGTGCTAGGGAAACTTCCAAGATCTCACAGGGTATCCGTGGCTAGGTCTCCAGTCAACAGTGAAGGTGATACCTAGACAGGACCTCCCTTATACTCAAATGAATAACCACCCTAAGTGTCACCTACATACAACAGTGAATAGAGGTGGAGGCAAAGATCTATGGCGGAGCACTGGGTTGAGCTCCTGATACAGCTGGGGTTTAGGGAAAGTCTGTATCAGCAAGGGGATAGGGATTATGAGGAAAATTCCCACAGTGATGGTTGGCTGAGCTTTGGGGAGCTCACTGAATCAAGAACAGCCAGTGGGGAACCATCGAGAAAGGGAGCTAGGCCCTCCAAGGACAGGCAACTATCCACTAACATGGGTAGTTTGTGGAGCCTTGGAGGAGTGAAATCAGAGTCCATTCCCTTCAGAGGAACACCTAACCCTGTCCTGATATTAGGATGAGGAAATCTGACTTGCCTGGAGTGGATTTGCCATGCTGAGATGACCCACTTTGGGACTTCTTGCTCTTTAAGGGGAGGGGATGGAGAGGCAGGGAGGCTAAAGACTGACTTGGAGGGATTAAGAGGAGGGAAGGGAGGAAGATCACGGGATAAATGGAGTGTATTTTATTTTTAAAAAGTCATTCTTAGTATATACATGAAATTGGATTTAACATCAACTGCATAAGCACATGCAAGCAAGCCTAGATACATGTACCTATGGATACATACATGGGAGTTTGTTTAGTAATCTGCAACCATTAATGCTAATTTAATTGTCTTATTGTATGATTTTGTAGTTTAAAGTACTAGCATGGGTAAATATAAAGGTAAATAGAAACTTGTATAATGCTGTTTATTTGTCATTTAAGATCACCCTGTTCCACTTGTAACAGAACTACATAAGTAATGGAGAAAATGGGTTTCAGGTTATTGTATGATAGCTTAGATACTACCATAGAAGTAATCTAGCGAGTTTCAAATTGCAAGCACATTTCAATTTTTCTCCTCCCAAACTCAATTTGAAAAGGCAATGACTTGGTTAAGTCTGCTCTAGGAATTATTTTCCTCCTCTAAAATTCACCTGTTTATCTCTAGTCCCTGGGCAGTGCAAGGCTGATCCTATAATCTGTTAATATCTGATTTACTGAAAGCCAGTTGTGTCCCACAGAGTCTAAGCCATTCTTGCTCTCCAGCACATTAAGAATTAATATTTACCCTTATTGGACCTTTCAGCTTCCACAAGAAACTTTAACAAAAGCTCTGCAAATCCCTACCCAACATATACTAGGAGGATTAATAATAATTCCTTTTGATCAGAATTACTTGGTTGGACAGCAATGGTTTCCATGGTAATCAGGTGGTAGACAGGGCTGAGGCTGATTCCATCAGTTGTAAGACATTATTAGAATTATCCTACATGTCTAATTATAACCTACCAGGATTGACTTCTATGTAGTGTAGCTCAGAGGCACAGGAAATCAAGTTATTAGTTTAAATGGTTAGATGGCTTCACAAAGAAAAAAATTATTTTTCTTTCCCTAATAAGACTTTCTCTCTTGCTGAGAATGTTATATATTAGAAATAAGATAAGTTCAAAATAGTTTTATGAGAAATGGTACTGAAAGTTGCATACCTCTAATGGAAATTTCAGTGAAAGTTTAATTGTGCAAATAGAAGCAAAAAAGTTCTTCATCATGGAGAGTTTAACTTCTATGAAAGGCAATATTAAATGATCAAATTTAGGTAGTATTGGCAAATGAGAGTTACAGTTATTTAATTTGCAGATTTCAGCTGCAAATCAGGCTGCTGAAATAAATATACACTAAATATGAGAATAATGAGAAACATTTTAACATAAAAAATATGTGTACATACTGTATTCTTTTGTTCATTTGTGAATTTGACTCTGGAAGGTTGATGTAATTCCATTAATTTACTAGAAAAAAAAACTGATGTTAAACCATATATGGGGCACACTTACCCATACCCACGCTAACAAATGCATCACACATGAATATGTATGATCATAATAGCAATACGTATAAAAGCACCATATTTAAAATATGGATAAATTAAAGGAAACCCAATGAGACACCTTAGAAAGACACTAGTATTATCAAAGCGTCACAGCCTGGGTTTATAAGACCTTTAAAAACAACCATGGTACATCTACACAATGGAGTACTACTCAGCAGTAAAAAAACAAAAAGAAAAAATTAAATCCTAAAATTGGCAGGCAAATGGATGGGTTTAGAGAATATCCTCCTGAGCGAGGTATCACACAAAAACCCAGAAAGATAAGCAGGGGATGTACTCACTCATTAGTGGACTTCAAACTCACAAACAAAAAAAGCAAAGCACATCCAAGGTGAAAACCACAACCACTGAATAGCTTGGGATCTGAAGCACCCTGGACCGGCACCGTGGATCCCACTCCTTCCAGAGGAACACCTGACCCAGTCTTGATGTTGGAATGAGGAAATGGGACTTGCCTGGAGTGAATGCTGAACTAAGCCACCTTGGGACTTTGGGGCCTCCTGCCCTTTCTGGGGAGAAGATGAGGAGATGGGGAGAAGAGAGAGTGACTGGGAGGGGCTAGAGGGGGAAGGGAGTTTGAAGATGAGGATACATGAATAAAAAATGAGACTTTATTCAACAATAAAAAAAAGCCATTGTGTTGTGTAAGTAGGCAGAACAATAAAAGAAGACAAGAGAATGCAGTCATATAATAACTCTCTTATGTAATAAAGAGTATATTTCCTGCAGATAAATAAACATACATTCTTACTAGATAAATGGTTATTTCAATTGTATAGTAAATTCAAAATTCTTAAAATTGATAGGGTCCTCAGCCACCTTAAGCGTAATATATTTATCTGTTTCTTTGTTTTGCAGAGAAAATTTTGAACTACAAAATTAAATTTTACTATATACTTAATTTAACTTTTAGAAAAAAATTAAATGTATAATGATATGTAGGCATAAACCAATAATAAATAGTTGGTGAATATCCTTCAGAATGGCATAAAATGTAACTAAATATTAGGCTTTAAAATATAATTGCTCACATTATCTTATCTATGAATTTATGATCATGTAACACATTTTTAAAAATTGATCTCACATGTGCATATTTTTAATAAAATTATTACTAGATTTTCATGAAGTACATATGCACTATACAACTGTTGAAAAGGCTATAATGCAATTTTTTGAGGTGTGAGTTTCTTCTTATCACTTGGAACTTGTTTTTGTGCTACTTTTTTAAGACAAGTCTGCTGGGACCTGTGGACTCAGAGTTCTGAGCTCAGGAGACTGGCATGTAGTGCAATGCTTATGTTCATATATGTTCATAATAAAGTGCTAATGCTTTAAGAAATTTACATTGTAATAATTTATCATTCATGATGCTTTAATCAGAGAAATCTACCCATACTAATGGCAACTTTTCTAAACCTATTTTTAAAATAAATTAGATTCTTTTCTTCTTAAAGTTTCAATATCAATGCTCAACTCTATCTTTATGTGGTACTTAAGACTGGGTGACTGAGAGCACAAATAGACAAAAGCAAAAAAAAAAGTTTGCTTCTTAATTAATATATTAAAATAATTGAAGAATTGGGGCACTGTGACCCACAGTGTATTCTAAGTATTTGGGGTGTTAAAGGAGGAAAATTACAAGACAGTCTAGGCAAGAGTAAGCAGTAAACTAAGATAAAAAAAAAACATAAGAATTTGGATACAGAATTTATCCAAAAAACCTATAAAAATGGTTATCCACACACTTTTATAAAACTTATAATTAATAATGAAAGTGAAAGTTATCCTATATATGTGACAGCTGACTTAACCAACAAGTTGTGAATGAAAGGCACAATTAGATCCCAGTGCATCTTTTAAACAGAGATAATTAGAGTCTTCATAGTCAGAAGTACTGACAAATATCACAGAGTAGCACTTTCTCCATGTTTTTACATTTTCTATCAGACTGATGTTCTATAAGCATAGTCTCACTGATTCTCATAATATAAACCTCTTCTAGTCATTTGTAGACTAATTGTCTAGTTATCACACTATAATTACATCTTAATTGAGTAATAGTTCCTTAAGTAATTTCTTTCTATTACTCTACTTAGCCAGGAGAAAACAACAATCTTGTGCTACCACACGTGGGTATATACTCTTTAGAACAGAATTTTTTAGTTCAAAATATACAGAAATTCAGTGATTAAAGAATGTGTCTTTGAAATATGAAGTCCCATATATTGCAGTTTAATAATTTTTAATGTCCTAATGCTATAAATTTACATATTTGGTACAGAAACTATTATGCTGCTTTGATTCACAAATACTATTGCTCTACAAATACATACAAAGAAACTACCAATGTACAGTGCAGATCTATGAATATTCCATCTACATTTAAGGAGATGAAGAGTGAACTTCATATTTGAGATCATAGGAATCAGTTACCACTATATGGGACCTTGCATTAGTTTTTTCACTCTACTCCAAGAAGATATTGTAACATTATTCAGAAAAGACCTGAAGAATGGTAGCAAAGTTAATACTAGGATTAAACAGTCTGAACTATGATGACAAGTTAAAGTCATAGCCAAAAAAAGAAAACCTTTGAATGTTATGTCACAAGCTATCTTGATATTGAGTATTTTTGATAATGCAACATTAAAAACAAAGAGACAAAGATTCAATTCTGGACTATTAAAGGCAAATTACTATATATGTTACATACCACACTAATAAAATTGAAATAATCAGAAAAGCATACTGAAAGAAAATACATTGGCCAATAGTTTCAAGAGTTAAACTATCTGCTACCTACTACTTTTTAAATCATATAATAAAATTAATGAAGGTCTTTGAGGAAGTTAGATGAAAAAGAAAATTAAATATATGGCAAATGTTCTCTTATCCCACCAAAATCATAAAGTAATTTTAGCTATACAACTGGGGAGCAAGAGAACCTAAACATATTTCTTATGTCACCATACTTGGATTTTTCCTCAGCTTCAGGTTAGCCTCCATTTGAAAAAGAGGATCTTGTAGGAAGAAGTCCAATAAAGTTCTCTAGCTTCTCAGCCAAAGACAAGGGTTTAGAATTGGCTCCTCCTGTTGAGGTTTTAGTCACTAACTAGATGTGAAAAGGGAAACAACAACAAAAATTGCATCTTAAGGTATTTCATATTAAGCATCGAGTTGGTCCTGTGTCTTGAAGTATACTCAGAAGTGATGTAGAATGATTCATAGTGGAGAATTAAGAGTCAAATTGCCATGCAATTAACTAAACTACAATTATCTCATTGTATCTTCCTTTTAAGTCTCATTATTTCATATTCTTATCTTGCTTCCTTTCTCTTCCACTATTTTTAGTTAAGAGGATAGATTCATCCTGAAGAAAAAGAATGATTTAATTTTATCTATCTCTATTTTGGTCTTTCACTTTCGTTTTTAGTGCAAAAAAAAGCTAGAGCCTAGTAACGATAGACAAATTTTCTACCAATTTTTCTACAGTGAGCTAAAGAACTATAAATGTATATGATCATTCATTTATAGTACACTGAAGATATTCTGGGTTGACTACATCACATAAATTTTCAGTCATCCACTACTTAAATACAAATTTGAATAGAAAATCCATACATGTATATGTATACAAATCAACAGAATCTAGTTTGATCTGGAAGTTTCAAAGTTAGTATTGTAATTAAATATTCAAATTGAGATAATATAGTTTAATTTTTTGTCAAAATAACATAATATACATCAATATAATTTGCATGATTTCAAAATTCTTCTATTTGTTAACCCCACGTTGGGCACCAATTATTGTCAAAATTAATTAAACATGATATATTATATAAAGGTTAATATTTATTAGAGGGAGAACAAGGACTTATGAATATAAAGAGCGATTTTAGATTTGGACTCCTCACAGAGATTTTTAGTTTTTTTCAGAGAGATTAAGATCAAGATGGGCCACCTGGTCTGTGTTCCCTGGGCTCAATCTAACTTGGCCACATCTCAACAAGGGTCTGGTCTTCTCAGGTCATTAGGATATGTCAAGGTCACTAGAACTTCCCTCTATAATGTCAGCATTCCACTTACACTCTTACAAAAGTGGTATTTGTGATTTTGCAGCTGCATTTTAAATAGCAATGATTCCAATGTTATGAAGTGGCATTCTGCATAATAGGAAATTACTATGCCAACATTTCTGGTAGCTTTACAACTGAATGGTGGGCAGTGAGATATTTCAGCAGGTGAAGGTACCTGAAACAAAGCATAATGATCTAAGTTTGCTCTATAGCTCCTCCAGATGGAGTGGAAAAAACAACTCCCTTGAAATGTCTTCTGACCTCCATACAAGTTCTGTGCTACCACAAATGCATACCATACATGCATACATACATACATATATGTATGTGTGTGAGTGTGTGTGTAACTTGAAACTGAAAGTTTCATTTAATGGAAAGGATGCATTCAGATTCACTAAAGGACCATATTTTTATGTAAAGAATTTGCTGTACATAATGAATGAATGAGATTACTTCTGTTGAATGAAGTTAAAGAAACACAAATCTAATTTACAGACCTTTTTATTCTTTGATATTTTACAGACTATCTCTAAATGTTGTGTTTGATATAATTTACCTAATCTAGCTCTGGAAAAATAATAAGTAAGCTTTGTAAGTTTCCGTTGTGATTTGCAAAGCATCTGCTATGGTGATAATCTGAAACGAAACTGAGCCCAAGAAGATTGTTTTATTTCATATAACTATCTCTTCTAACCATTGTTTAATAACCTCCAATAAAATATACCTTTTTATCCAAGATTGGTTTTAATTTATTTTTGTAAAATGCTATCAGCAATTATTAGACTCACAGAGTGAATATTTTTGGTTCAGCATACTAGGGTACCCTAAAGTTTAGAGCAAGACACCTTCCTGCACAGACACAAAGTCAACAAGAGAATGGAGTTTTTGATTCACTAAGACTGAAAGCTACATATTCACATGTAAATCTGTAGTTCCTGCAATATTAAAAGGGAAAGAGAAGGTCTAAAGTATAGTGTTACTGTTCAGGAAATTACAAGAATTCTGAAATTGAGATTGTGTGAGAAACCCTGTTCATTTAACTCTTCATCAACTAAAAGTGAATTTGCATACTATTGATGTTTAACATAACAATAAAAGCTATTTTCAACACTTGTGAAAATGTGTAAATGTTTCAGTAATTTTGGGGGTTTTTGAGCTTGAACAACTGCCTAGCCTGTCATAGGGACCCTATAAATACATGTAAGTCATACTGTTGTTTTTAATTTAACAGATCTCTGGAAAGTGTGATGATATCATTACAAAAACTGAGAAATAAGTTTACTAGTTAATACCTGAGACCCAACTACTTTTGTAGATTTTGAGTCATGCATTTATTTCCCAAAGCTTCCTAAGCCAAGTAAAATACATGAGTAGAAATACCTTGGCTATTAAACCAAATATATTACATTACATAAATATGCGTATTAAGGCAAGATACTTTTATCATTACTATTACATCTCATCAATGTTCTTCCATATATAATTATGTACAATGATCATTTAAGGGAATCAAAAATATGTATTAGAACAAAAACAATCTGTAGAAAGAAAATAGAGGAGTGCATTTTGAGACTAGTATAGTGTGCAATTTTCCAGGTAAGAGCATAAAAGCAAAAGAAAACAAAGATACAATTCACAAATGACATTCCTCATAACTGAAAAATATTCACAGCTGAAGAAACAATTATAGTATCAAGACAATTTAAGCAAGATGCTTTGCAGATATTAACCTGACAAGATAAAAAAAAAAAAAACACAGTGCATAATCAATTCAAATAATACAACAAAAAGTCATAATCCAATTAAAAATGGGGAAATTATTTGAATAGATCCTTAATACTAGAAGAAATATGTGTTGTAAAAAAATGTATGAAAAGTTCTTAAGACTCTTGCCTGCCACTGGGAAAATGTGAATCTAAACCATGATGATATTTTATTTCAAACCAAAAATATCTTAGTAAGGATGGAAAGAATTTATGCCAAGTTACTACATTCATTTTGGAAATTGATACAAATAAAATATCTTGACCATTATCTAACTATTTTACATATATATGTATTTTACGTATATGTGAGTGTATGTATATGATATGAAGTCAGTATACCAAAAAGAGAGCTCAGTTTTCATGTTTTGTGGCACTCCTCATACTCATTTAAACAAGCTAAGTTCTTAACAATTTAAGAAAGGATTAAAAATTTGTTCATATAGAATACAATATAATTTATCCAGTATACTAATAAAAATTTTAATCTGTAGCAAAATGAATGAAATAGAAAGAAACCGTAGTAAGTGAAATAAGCAAAGGCAGAAGATATGTGATTTATGTCCATCTCTCATATAGGTAAGTTAAAAAAAAAGTAAATCAGAATATCAATTAGTGGTTAGCACAAGATATGAGATAAGGAGAAAGGAACATAAAAACAGGTTCGATGTCATCAATGCATTCTTTTAAATATGGTGAATTATCACAGGCATTCCATTTAAATATATAATTAGCAATGATTAAAGAATTTTAAATAGGAAGGAAGTAAATTAAATAGTATCTTATCCTTTTATTTTAAAGATTCTACAAACCCTAACTTCAAAACACATGCATATATTTGCTCCTACATACATACACATAAAAATGTGTGCACCCCTAAACCTCTACTCATTCAAAAATAATCTCAAAAATAAATGCCTAAGTATCTAGATATCTTTGATTAAATGAGTTAAGCTAGATAGAGATTCTTTCTGCTATCACTTGAATACACTTTCATCTGCATTAGTAGTCTATGTGGTATTACTCTCTAATATTTAATTTTTGCAAGTCCTCTGCACTGTAATTTATCCCTAGGAAACCAGCAGCCTCTTCAAAAGCAGGGGTTCATTCTTGCTCTTTGTTCCTCCCAGTGCCTACTCTAATGATGAATTACTCTTAGCTTTGCTAACATAAACACTCTCAAAGTTAATTAAATCAGCTTCCCTTCCTGGTAATTCTCCAATCATTGTGGACACCCATGGGGACATATGTAGAAATGTCATTTTGGGAGCTCCTGGCAGCCCTGTTTCTGCAGTGGTGGAAGACCCTGCTGGGATCATCAAAGTCCTTCTGAGACTCAAAATTAGGACCTCAGTGGAATCTACACTGGGAAAAGCTGGGTTTAGTTGTTCTTGTCTTTTATTTAAAGTTATTATCCTTGAATAGTTAAAAGTGGGATATTTATATCTCTATAATTAAATTTCATTAATAGTAATTAAAAAAAATATTATATTGTTATATATATATATAACAATAAACATCTTTCTCTCAATTTATCTTCTTATCATATTCAGACCAAAAAATAAATTATGAAACTAAAAGAGGAAGACACAGTTATCTTTGAAATAATAAGTAGACATTTTATGGCATATTCAGTAAGATTTTTATATGCTTGAAAATAAGTATAGATGGAAATAAATCAAATAATGTAGATTTCCTAATAAAGATTTGTTTCTTTGAAGGAATATTTTATCTCAACCTAAAAACATGTGCAGCTACTTTATAAAAAATATAAAAAATATTAATATTAGCTATCTGAATATTTACATCCAGGCTAATAAAATGTAAGGAGCTGCCAGTAAAATAAAATTTAGTGAAGAAAAAAAAAAGCAACAAAACTTAACAAGTTTAAATTTCCTACCAGGGTTCTAACCAGAGTCAGGAGAATTAAAGAACATTCATGACCACACATAAGACACAAATCATGAAATTAATGACTAGGAATTAGTGATAGGCTCTTTCCTATCAATTAAAAGCAGAACAAAATTTGATCTCAAGTGTATCAAGGGCAACATGGCTTATGAAGGAGTCTTTTCCTCCTTGAGTAATGGGAGTACAATTGCTTCACCCAGTAGAAAAAATTCACCCAGCACTTTGTCTCTTGAACACTCATCCCTGAGGGATAGAAGATATGCAAAATTCACTCTGGCAACTGAAGGAAAATGAAGTTCCAAGCAGGTAACCACTGACAGTTTTCTTTCTTTGTTATACATGCAACTTTTCTGCCCAATTTTATTAATATATCAGACATAAAATATTCACGACATAAATCAACCCAAAATGCATATCAATTGATCTTGAACACACAATGTAGAAATTATCAAGGTTCTATGCCAACATCATAGGATCCATGTGAAAAGCAATAGGAATAATTTTATTCTGCAAGCATTTTTGAATAAGAGTTATTGAAACTGAGTTTATTTCATTTAAGATGTTTTAAAATTATAATTTATACAGATTAAACATAGTTGATTAGCTGATTTAGTTATCAATTAATACTTCAGACATAAAATTTTCCATTATATTTTGGTTTACTTTTACTCTCAGCCGACTATCTCATTCTTAATTTAACATTTATCAATACTCATATATATGTATATATATTACATTTTTATTTCTATGCTGATGCTCTCTGCTTTATAATCACATAGTGTCTCCACAATACCAAAAGAGTTGAAAATATCATAAGTGTCAAATCATTCTAACTTTCACAAATTCCATTTAAAAGCTTTGTTCATAACTGTGTCCAAATAAACATTACTGAGACTTCTAGAAGTATGAAATGGACAATGGTGTTCTTTGCCACGATTTTCCCCTGAGAAAGCACCTTTTTTTTCTACTTAAAAATATTTTAATTTTTAAGTGACATGTATACAATGTCATTTTTATAGGGGTATAGAGTATGTTGTAATCCAATCATAGAAATGGCATTGTTAACACCTCCCATTTGCATCATTTATTTTTTTAATCTAAATAATTTCATTTATTATATTTTTATCTAATTATATATTTATTTAACTTTTGTGCATGTAGGTACATGTATTCAAAGGTGTACATATAGAGACCAGAGAATAACTTACAGAAGTTGGTTTTCTCCTTCTACTATATAGGTGCTGGCAATGAAATTCAGGAGCAAAGCTCTTCATGAGTCAAACCATCTCTAAGGCCCACATTTGTTTGTGTTCGGTATGTCCAATCAGCTCTAGTGGCTACTTTGAACAGTTATGTTAATTGTTACTAGCCTTTAGATCATTCCCATACTTTGTGGACCACTATGCTATTCCCTACTTCTTTGAGATAAACCTTTTACCTTTCAAATATATGTGAGAATGTGGTATCTCACTTTCTCAATTGTTTCACATAACATTATGTAATCCAATTTTATACATGTTTCTGCAAATGCCAGAATATTACTTGTTATGATTGAACAGTATTTGCTTGTGTATTGTAGTGGTTTGACTAAGAATGCCCCCCATAGGCTCAAACATTTGAAAGCTTGGCCATTAGGGAGTGGTTACTTGACAGTGTTAATTGATACATGAATAGACAAAATGTGGGGTTGGTGTTATGTGTGTGTGTGTGTCTTACTAGTGTTCTTTTTAAATATTTAACAACCTTTTATTTTTTAAAATTTTTATTATGAATAAAGTCACATTTTCTATCCGTGTATATCGTTACTCAAGGTCCCTTCCCCCTCCCACCCCATCCAGTCACTTTCTCTTTTCCACATCTCCCCATCTCCTCCCCAGCAAGGGCAGGAGGTCCCAAGGTCTCAATATTGCTCAGTTCAGCATCCACTCCTGGCAGATCCTTAACTAGTGTTCTAATGCTATGTCTAAATACCATGAACATGGCAATTCTTATGAAAGAAAGCATTTAATTAGTTTTTGCTTACATTCAGAAGTTTGTTCAATGATCATCACAGTGGAAAACATAGTAGCAAGTATGGAGACATGGTGCTAGAAGTAGCTTTATATTTCTACATCCAGATTCATAGTCAACAGGGAGAGCCACTGAGTCTGGTTTGAGCATTTGCAACCCTAAAGCCTACCTCCAGTGACAATCCCTCCAAGAAGGCCACACCTCCAAATATCTGTCAAGAAAGCACTCTTACTATTACTGAAATAAGACACTAAAAAATTATCTGAGCAGATATAGTGTCTGCCTTGGAAACTTAAGGATATTCTTTGATCATCAAAATCCATGGGACACAAGCTTGGAATCTAATTGCTGGGGAGGCCGAGAGAGACATAGATCCCATAGTCTTCCTGGTCAGCCAGCCTGAAAAAATCAGCAAGCTCCTGCTAATTGCAGATACTGTCTCAAATACAGACAAACAGAAACAGCAAAAAGGTAGATGGCAACTGAGATAAAGCATCTGAAGTTGTTTTGTAGTACTATATATGCAAATACTCACACACAAATCATAGTAAATTAATGGTATCCTAATCAATTACTTTTAAAATTTAAATAATTCTCATTACAGTCATGCCCATAATAAATTGCTAAACACTTCATTTGTTGTGCTTCATAATGAGCTTTGACAAAATTCTACAGTGAATGACTGAATGACTAACAGGTCACAGCAATGAGATGAAATCAAAGCAATATGCCTAATGTGTTAGAGCTTTTGTACAGCTTCAGCAGCAGGAACAGACTCCAATCTGGGTTTCTGAAGACAATAAACTGCAATTTATTGCTAACTATTTATAGTTAAAAATGTAGGTGAAGCTTCCAGAGTCTTGAAATTTCATGAGGAAAAGAGTAAGGCAGTTTTTAAGTTGTTCCTTGTGCTTGACACAAAGGAAAGAACTTCAACCTTCTAGATCTCAGAAGTATGCATCTTCCGAGGGCTATGCTTTAGCATTGTTTATAATGAGAGAGAGTTCTAACAGTGGCTGACACCCAGTGCAAACAGCAGCAAATAAATGGAGATCGACAGTATTTTCAGCATCTGAAATAGTCAATCTGTATGTGACAACAATAGATAGATGGTCATTTCCACCTGGACACTTGATAGCAATGTCAGTGATGACTTACGTTTTCAAAACCAGTCCTTTTTAAATGTGTGTCTTGAGTTTGAATTGATACATTGAGAGACCTTAACTGGTACAAATTTCTAAGGTTTTTAGAAATGTAAAAACAATAAAAAGGTTGATGATATTCGGAAAACAAATTAAGAACAAATATGTGCTTAGAAAGGTAGGAATGAGATCTATTCTGGAGAATGCCAGTCCAGCTACCAAATACTGTAGTGGTGCTTGATAAATATCTACTCTACACATAGGCATATAGATTAAATAGCTCTGAGTTGGCTTTGAATCCTTTAATGTTTATATGGATTATGAAAATCATACACATCCCAGGAAAAATGGGTGAGGAAATGTGCAAGTGATTTAATCTCATGCAGAATTTCACTATCTAACACACTTTCCATTTATAATTAGTTTGCTTACTTAAAGATCATCTGTGTTCTAGATAAAAAAAATGAGGAGAGTTGAGAAAAATGATCTCAGATTTTTACTGAATCATTTTCAACAATAAGTGGTATCATTTTAATGACTTTATGCCATACAATTTAAATGTTCTGGGCTTTGTGACAAGTAATGACATATAGTGAGAGATGTAAAACATAAATATCATGGCTTTTTGTTTAAAATATACAATGGGGATTAGGATGATGGAAAATTAACAGCACAATCAAGCAAAAGTATACTGTATGATAGTTTTCATTAGTAAGATAGATAAAGAAAGATAAAGAGGGAAACTGTGTTATTATGTATAACAGATTACCAAAACCTAATCCCAAAGAACTATATCAGCTCAGAGATATTTCTCTGGTAATACTCATGAAAGATTGGATTCCAACTAATTATATATATATATACATATATATTTAACATATATATTGCTTGATGTATGAATTTTCCATTAGAATAACCATAAAATATCAGTAATCATAGAGAGAAATTTAATCTACCAAATTCCAAGAAAGGTGAAAATTCAAACTTTAAAATTAGAAGTACCATTTGTAAGTAACTAAGCCTAGATTGGGTGTTTTACTACTGCTACAATATGATATGACAGGTAAACTTAAACATTTTTTATGTTTTAAAGGCACTGAGGACCAATACTTAGTGTTGTACATGACTTCTTCCAAAGTCCTGTAGATAAGTCAGTGGGAGAAACAGGAGAATCTGTTGAGTAACAAAGACAGGACAAGATGGAGTCTCAGAATCTTCTCATTCCACAGCAGCAGAATTGCCCAAATAACTCCAACCTGTAGACCTTTTTATTGACATTCTGTTCTAATCCTTACAGAATCATAAACAGTTGACAATAGTGGAAGATTCTACCCACACTCTGCTTGTTTCCTCAACATTTTTTTTTTAAAAAAACTATCTACTATTACAACAAGCTTTGTCTAGAACTGTTTCATGCCTATTTAAATTATCAGAGGTGCAGAACAGGAAGCAAGTGCTGGTCAACAGCTGAGACTGTCCATTTCCCACTCCCTGCCTTCCTAAACATTGCCTCTGGAGACTGTCTTAGAAATACTAAAATAAATTAACTGTGAGACAGTTCCTAAGCTATCACTAGCACATTAAACCTTCTTAAAAGATTATGCCTGACTCATATATTCCTTTAGTGATCCATTCATGTGGAATTTGAAACTATAAATCACATTTGTTACATTTTAGAAAATTCCCTTTGCAGGCTTTCAGTTATATCAAAACTAAATAAATCATCTTTAGCCAAAAATAGTTTTAATCTTCAAGTTCCTCTGAGACGCTGCACATTTCTACTCTTTTCAGACCTCACAGAATTAAAATTATTGTTTTGGGCTGAATGCAAAAATTTGTTTAGCATTAGTATTGATCTTATAAAAAACAAGAATTGTCTTAGTTTAAATACATTTTGAATACATATACCTTCTAATCCATTAAAAATTATTAGTAAAATTATCTCAACACATATCGATAAATGCTTCCAAAATTTATGCTTTTGTTTTATTCTGATGCTATTACAACAATAAAATGATATACACAAAATGCGGAATGCAATACTGGATAAAATTATTACTTTAAGTGTGTAATCCTTTAGTTTTTATGAGGAAAAATTGAATGTCTTGAATATTAACAAATGGCTACATTAGCAGCAACCAAAATTACATGAACAATATCTGACTGTCTCGCACACTGTAAACAATGACTATTAAAATGCTAATTCTACATTGTTTCTAAATAAATGAGTGAATTGGATCATAAAGTAGACAACTTGCAATATAAGGAAATAGGAATTTATGGAAAAGTACACATGCAATAAGAGGTCTTACTTTAGCATCTCTAATCTTATTTAGTCAACAATATGTCCCCACTGAGTGCCTGTTGCTGTGTTGTATTAGAGCCAACTTATATCAGTTTGCCAGGGCTGATTGCCAAATAGTCACATATTTCGCAACCAATTGTTACTGTAAAATCTCTCCCAGTGGAGAAATTTACACCATGGAAATTGGCAGTGGTACAAAGCTTACCTCCCTCTGCCCCTTTGTTATTTATGTAGAAACATCTGCCTGTGCACAGTGCTACAGGGGGTTAATGATAATAACTAAGGTCCAAATCCAGTTTCCCACATACTTATTTAAAATGATAGTGTTGTAAAAATAAATAAAGCCCCCAAACAGAAAGATGACTAAAGCTAATTTTGACAGCTTAAACCTTTGTGGTTTGGAGAATGAAATTTTCATTATCAGAAATAAAGAAATCAGGAAGAAAGATTCATTTGGGAGAAACAGATGAAACTTGAGTTGTTTGTCTAGGGATGAAATTAAGAAGAAACATCAGGGGACATAAAAATTGGAATTTAAATCATCCATGATCACTGCTTTGTCTGTGATAGCAAATCTTTAAATTGCCTTTATATTACAGTCAACTGGTGGGACTCAAGATGTGAGGCTGGATGAATCTTTGTCTGGGAAATGGGGACTTAATTGATGGGGAATGTGGCCTGAGCTTTGGGATTTTTACAAGTGCCTTAGTTGATTCTAATACACAGTCTGATTTGGGAAATGTAACTGTACAGTTTAAACATTTTAAAATAGCTTAAGACCCTGAATACTTGAAATAGAAAAAGAAATGTTTGCACACTAAACATTTAGATAACTGAAGCTAATCAAGTTTTAAGTGAGATAGAGATTTGGCACTTCTAGTTATTACTCTCTATGAGATTTCAGTAAAGTTTAGTTGTTTTTATCTCACAAAGTAACTACAACTGAGAGATATGGAACCTGAACTGGCCATCTTTTTGACAAGGAAAGGCAGCCCAATCTTGAAACCTTACACCTACAATCTGTCTTGTGTGCAAGATGTGCTAAGATTATGTTTTCAGAATTTTTAGGAGTGGCCAACCAATGACTGATACAACTTAAAGCCCATGCAACTAGAGGGAGACTATGTCGGACACTCCCTGGATGGTCTGGTACCAGAGCCTGGACAGTGCAGAGACCTAGGATAGAACAAAATATGAATGGGTAGAAATTCAATTAAATTATTCCTAAGGATATCCTGCTATACTTATAGATAAGTTGTCTAGTCCAATTGTCATCAGAGAAGCTTCATCTAGCAATTTATGGGAGCAGATGTGAAGACCTCCAACCAAGTGCTAGGTTGAGCAAAGGGAACCCCACAGAAGACAGGGAGCAAGGATTTTAGAAGTCGTAGGGGTAAAGGGCATGACTAAAATGTTGTCTACAGAATAAGTTAAGAAGAGCTCATCAGGTATCATAGAGACCTAAGTGAAAATCATGGACCGTATAAGGTTCTGAGCTATGTCATTTGTGTATATGTTAAGGTTATGAGCCTGGGTGTTCTTTTTTTATTATTTATTTTGTATTTAACAAAAAAAAAGTAAAATGAATTTAAAACGCTGAAAAGTTAACAATAACTATAAAGAAGATTAAAATCATAAGCATGACTTATCAAGGTTGATAATGAAAATAAGATTGCTACACATATATTTACTTTGTGTTCAGCTTTCCCTCTGAATTTTTTTTTCCATTCCTGTATATCCTTATTCAAGGTCCCTCCCCCCTCCCACCACATCAGGTCATTTTTCTTCTCCGCAACTCCAAAACCACAACCGCTGAACAGTTTGGGATCAGAAACACCCTGGACTGACCCTTTGGACCCCACTCCAACTATAGGAACACCTGACTCACTCTTGAGGGAGGGGGAAGCCTGGGTGTTCTTGTAGACCTCCTAAATAGTCATATTTTCTGACTCGTCTGCCTGTTCTTGGAAATTTTTTCCTCCTACTGAGTTGACTTGTCCAGTCTTAATACAAGTGTTTGTTCCCAGTCTTATTGTAACTATAAAGCCACATTCAGTTGATTTCTCTGGAAGGCCAGTCCTTTTCTGAAGAGAGACAGAAGAGCAATGGATCTTGGGGAGAGAGGAGTTAGTGAGCACTTGGATAAGTGTAGGAAGGGGAAGCTGTGGTCAGAATGTAATGTATGAGAAGTTTTAAATAAAATAGCTGATAGTACAAAGACTTTAGATATTCACATAATGGTTGAGAATAATTTCAAATCAAAGACTAGACTTAAAAGACAGAGAGAAAGAAATTACAAAGTTTTGTAATAGACTAAGATGTGATATCAATACTTAAACTGATCTTCCAAACAAAATGACATGTACACATATTGCATATTAGCAATATTTATGACTCAAGTCTATTTTAATTGTGGTGGAAGAAGTAGTTTAATTACCTCTAAGTGACTATTCCTAAAACAGATAGCTACCTCCCTAGGCAAATGCTCTCCTGGGAGAATGCATTAATATTATAATCAATGAACTGGTTTACTCCTTTGCATTCCACGTACAACAAAATAATTTCAGAAGTCATGCATTTTTCTTTTTTTTCTGAATGCAGATACAATTTTGGAGGGTTTTTTTTTTTTAGAAAAAAGAATGCTTTGCTGCATTTTGATGGATTTAAACAATGCTTTTGTCTTTGGTATGCACTGTCACATATGTTTATGTTGTACACTAAACAGAGGACAGAAAAAAGAGGAGAAGCAGGAAGGAGAGGAAGTGGAGAAGAATAGAGAGTAAAATCACAGCACCTGATTACTGTATGTGGTATGTTGTATGAGATCCCACATTTTCCTAAGCTTTAAAGTAAATGATATTTTTAATCTACCCATTTTACGGGCCACATGTAAGTTGCAAGACTCAAATATTTGGGGTGAAAGTATGTTTTATGTGGAACTCACTTGACTTATTTCCAACATTTTCATGGACTCTGTAAAAACTGAGTTCATTAGATGCAGCAAATCTACAAATTCACAAACCTTACAGCAGGTACGAAAAGCTCCTTCATGCAAAAGCCACCATGCTTTAAATGCACAGGGACCAGTAGGTACTGTTTTGTTAGGCATGGAGAACACAAACCAAGAATCTGCATATGATTGTGTAGTATTGGTTAATATAGAAGTAGCTGTATGGGGGATGTTTCAAAACATCTCATTAGTACTAAGAATTTAAATTGAATAAATACACACACATAGTATATTTCTGTTACACATAGTGTTCATCAGATTAATCAAAATCACCCTTTCTGGTAAAATATTCAGTACGTGAACATAGCATCAACATTATTGAACCTCTTCTTAGTAAGAGATTTTACACAAACCAGGCATGTGTTTCAATTTGGTCTATAATATATAATGCAAATCAACCCATTAAAGACACAGGAAGTGCTGCCTTCTGAAGCAAACTAAATGATAAAAAGTGCTCCTGCTGCAACTTCAAGTTGTGCTCAGTGGCATTCGCCTTCTTCTCTCAGCAGAACTGGAATGTCTCACCAAACCAGGAAACGGAAGGATTCAGCAGCATTATGTAGCTAAAAGCAGAGACTATTTTACCCATTAGTAATAAATGTACCTGCTGAGCAGAACTCAGCTGCACCTGAAAAGCTTGTACAATTCCCTTTTGCTTAGCTCTGCCTGCTAAAAGAGAAGCAGTGCGCTAAAGAGAATTTTGTTAAAAGCAAAAGAGTTTATATAATTGACTTTACTGGAATTAGAAGACAGAGTACAGTGTTCTCAATCTGAAGCAGCTAAGTCTATGATGAAGGAAAATTGAACAATTTAATACCCAGATATAGACACTGTGCAGTAATAGAAGTAATCAAAGGCTTGGGCGTACTTCAAGGAAGAAACTGCTAGTTTCCCCTTTGCTCCAGAGAGAAGCCTGAAAGTGACTGTTAGCACAAAGTGCTCATCCAGAACTTTCTTACTCTAGTAGTATGCCTCAGAAACAGAGCATCTAGATAGAGCAAATATCAGTATGTTAACAGGGGCGCATCTTCTGAAATTTTGATTTTGTTTTTCACATTCTAATTCTTTTGAAATAGGCACAATAAACTCCATATTATATTGGGGTTAATTTTTTAATCATTTACTTATGTATAGCACACTCGACTTTCATAAGACCATCATCTTCTATTTATAATTTTAAAAATTTATAGAATTTTATTCATCTGTACCATCTTTGGGAAAATGTAACGTTACATGAGTGATGAAAGTAGAAGCATCAATCAACAAGACTTCAGTCAGAACAAAAACAAGCCTCTAAAAATCAGAAAAATAGAATTGCAACTTTGGGTGAGATAAAGAACAAAGTCTTGATATCATTAGAACTCACCTGATAAAACATGTCTTATTGAAGACTAAAATATCTCAAGCCTTATGTACAGAAATTTGTGTAGCTCATAAAATATATTAGAAATAATTGAAATCTTGTCAGAAAGTGATTTTAGGAGTATTCATAATGATTGAGATTAACTACTCGATTTCTAGATGAGGCTAAATTGCCAGTTAAGCACACATAAAATTCATTTTAGTAAAATGTAAGTATATGTGACAGCTCAATTAGCATGATTTATATACCTCAAAATAATCATAGTATTAAGGTAGGCAGCATCTTGTCCAGTTTTATTCACATCAGGAATTTTTTTCATGATGTAAACTAACTAAAGCAGCTTAGAGACATAGCACTAACTTCTCTGTCCATTGTTTACTTGAGAAACTATATCACTTAAAGTTTTAGTACTAAATACTAACTTTCTTTAATTATATAAACAACCCTCATGTCTATTTTAAAAAGGGTTAAGTATTAAGAAAAATGCTACCATATTTGAATTGAATGAAATATATTATGAATTTTAATTCACTTGAGTCTCACACTAAAGAAAATAACAATATTTGACACTTATAAAGCACCCTTAAATATGGTGAAAAAAGAAAGTTTGCCTATAATTCTAATGTTAATGTTCTTTAAATGTTCTTCCAGAAACACCAAATTATCAAAAGAAAAAGATAATCCTAAAAGATTATGTAATCTAGCTTCTTAAAAACGTGTTTTCTCATAGTAGTAAATGATTCTTTACTACAAACACACACACACACACACACACTCAAACACACACACTATATAAGTGATTACTTGTATAAATTTTGTCTCTTCTCTCCCCTGAGGCATACTCTCAATCTTGTTATAGTCTATTTTAAAACATAGCAATTATTGGATCTTTTTCAATTAAGATTTATGTTTCTTTACAGAGGGTTCATATCATTAGTGATAAAAAGGTAAAATTACTGAGTCATGCCAAATCCTTAATTTGACTACCAATTTGATAACAAATAATAAATTTATCTAACTCTCTTTTAATAAAATATTTAGTAGCAAATTTTATACCTTCCTCTGATCTAAATGTTTCTATTATATTATGAGTACATTACTGTAGGATTCCATTTTTCACTGAACCACTCTCTGTGTTCACAAGGATATGCCAGGTCCTTAAGCTATCAGTAAGCTAATGTCCAATCATACATTCTCATCTGATTTCCAATCATACCTTTGTATCTGCTGTTTCTGAAATGTTACTTTGCTGCACAAAAGTAAAGCATTTGTTTATTCAGCCTCTCCTCTGCCCTGCACTAAATGTCTTTGCATTTCTTAAATCTCCTATGATTGAAACTAGACTAATATTTTCTTCCCCAAATTACATTGTCATTCTGGGTGTTTTATCACCATTCCATTTCATAAGGAAAAGGAGAGACACTTCAGGTATCTTTGGCTTGCTTTGTTGTTTTCACATATTACCATATTCAATGTGCATATTGACTACATTAATATCATCAATGTAGACATCCCTATTCTCACCACTTTCCTTTCAAAAGAGTTGTCTAAACCTGTATGAGAGGTCTCTCTTCCCTAAAACAGTCTGTTCCCAAAAAGAGTTCAGTATACAGTCAATAGGACAAAACGACAGCCCACAGAATGGGAAAAGATTTTCACAACCCTACAAGTGACAGAGGACTGATCTCTAAAATATATAGAGCACTCAAGAAACTAGAGCCTGAAACCTTGAATAACCTAATCAAAAAATGGGGTTCAGAACTAGAAAGGGAATTCTCAGCAGAAAAATCATAAAGGGTTGAAAAGCAATTGTAAAAGTACTCAACATCTTTAGCCATCAGAGAAATGCAAATCAAAACAATTTTGAGATACCACCTTACACCTGTCAGAAGGGCTAAGATAAAAGACACAGATGACAGCCTGTGCTGGAGAGGTTGCAGAACAAGGGAAACACTCCTCCATTGTTGGTGGGAGTGTAAGCTTGTTCAATCACTCAGGAATGCAGTATGGCGGTTTCTCAGAAAACCGGGAATTCATCTTCCCAAGGATCCAGCAATACCACTACTGGGTATATACCCTAAAGATGCACATTCACACTCCAAAGACATTAGCTCAACTATGTTCATAGGAGCATTATTTGTAATAGCAAGAACCTGGAAACAACCTAGATGCCCCTCAACTGACTAATGGATTAACAAAGTGTGGTACATCTACACAATAGAGTACTACTCAGCAATAAGAAAAAATGATATCCTAAAATTTGCAGGCAAATGGATGGATTTGGAGAATATCCTCCTGAGTGAGGTATCACAAACCAAGAAAGATAAGCAGGTGAGGTATTCATTCATTAGTAGACTCTAACCAAAAAAGTAAAAAGCAAAGCATGTGCAAACTGGAAACCACAAACACTAAACAGTTTGGGATATGAAACACCTTGGACTGGCACCTTGGATCCCACTCCCTCCAGAGGAACACCTGACCCAGTCTTGATGTTGAGGTTAGCAAAGCAGATCTGCCAGGAGTGGATGCTGAACTAAGCCACTTTGGGACCTTGGGACCTCCTGCCTTTGCTGGGGAGGAGATAAAGTGATGGGAAAAAGAGAGAGTGACTGGAAAGTGTTGGAGAGGGAAGGAAACTTGAACAAGGATATACACGGATAAAAAATATGACTTTATTCATAATAAATAAAAAAGTAAAAAGGATGAATGATAAGGGGCGAGGCTTAAATGAGGTATAATGAGTGGGGAAGAAATGGAAATCTCTATCAGAATAGTCACTGGTGAGATAAATAAAAGATGCTTTTTTCTGTCTCATTAAAAAAAAAAGTCCAGTATAACATGTTTAAAATATAAGGTATATGATTTTCACATTTCAAAGACACAGTATTGAAACAATTAGCATTGGATAAATATTTGTATAATGTCTAATTTTAATTTCTTAACAATAGGATTCTTCATGCCTTACTCAAAAATGACGACACTTTTCTTGCAGTATTAGTAGTTTTCCTGGACATTGAATAACTGTCAAATGCCAAGCACATTACCAGTCACATGGATGTTTCAACAGTTATTATTGGATAAATTATCAGCTATAAGCTATTTCTGTGTTCAATTGTCATGAATTTAAATGTAGCAAATTGAACTGTGAGGATAGTCATGTCGTGTTAACAGCTGCCAGAATCTCGCCTTTGTGATAAAGAGATCAAAGGGTTGTGGATCTATTCTGGAGACAAGATTTTTTAAGTATTCTTTATGTGCCTTGTAAAGACATTGAAACATCTCCAGTTACATTCCAGGTCTAGCAAGATCTGGACAACATTTACTTGCCACAATGATATAAAATGATAAAATCTAATAAATAAATGCCTATGTATTATTAAGGGAACATAATTTCAGAAGGAAAATTTCTTAATAGATTATTTTATGCACTTGTACATCAGAATGGCTTGGTATGTTTGTTCAGTGTCTAAAAGTTCCTTGGTTTAGGATATTCCTATTGCCAAAAAATGCCTTTTCTTTCCTATTGTTTACATAAGACTCTATATTTCTTTTTATTTAAACCCATCTACAAACATTTTCATATTTGTTTAAAGCTGCTTAGATATTAAATAATTTATGTCATTATAGCTGGCAGTTTAATTTATTTTAATGAAGATTTTAACATACCTATTTGCAGAAGAAATTAACATTTGCTTTGGCAAGTCTACATTATGTCACCTTATTCAACACTGTAAATATGTATAGTACATCCTACTGATTTACTGACAACAATAATTGAATAAAGAAAAGAGAAAAGATGGGGTGAGTATGTGTTTAATTGTAACAAAATACTTACAACCAGATTTTCTTAATTTTTTTTAATATTTTCAGATAAATGGCACGTGGATATTAATACTGTTCCAACTGTGTCACTGAATATTTTACCATTTCTACATTTTGAATTGTGAGATATTCTATTGATACAATAGAGTGCCCTGGAAATCTCAGTTCTGTCTTGCTTGCTCACAAACGGCATTAGCTCCTCAGGTTTCTTCATTCTAGTGGTTTCTTTCTCTCCCTGCTTTCACCTTGTCTTTCTGTTGTCCTTCCATCTGGGACATTTTATCTGCTCTGTCTGCATCTGATAAAGGAAGCCCCATCACTTCATGAACAAAGTCACTTTAATTGTCCATCACAGATAATGGCAATGTAGCAATACTGTTAGGTAAACTGTCTTGTATCTCTTAAGATTTAACTCCCATTTTTCAATGGTGCTGGTAGACCTCTGAAACACAGCCCACTTTCACACTAATTTTCAAAGTATAATAGTTTGTTTGTTTGTTCCAAAGGCAAAGTTATGATTGTGTTTTTACTAATTAATTAGGGCTTAGCCAGTATCTTTTTTTTAGGGCAGTATAAACACTTCAGCAATTATAAGAATCTGACATAATCTTCTGTGATTGGTTTGAGCTTAGTCACTTATGGGTGTGAAACTTTAGTCATAATTTGGAAAGAGGAAATAACCAGAAAAATATGATTGTGTCTGTAGTATTATAATTTAATATTTTGGACTATATACCCTTATTTGAAGAATTTTAACTTGCATTCTTTCTTAGTAAACACTGTCTTATTTATACAATGCCATTTCTTGTAGATGTGAATGAGATGAATAACTCAATTCTTTAAGTGTAATAGTTCTGATCACTAATGTCATTCTGGCAATCTCTAGGAGTTGATGCAGTTTTGAAAAGTGTAGTATTCTTGAAAAGTACTACAGACAAGGAACTGGGTCCATTTGCTTGTGAAGAAAACCTTGCTTAAATAGGACCTCATGGAAGTCTACATAAACAAAAAATAATGAGGTACAAAAAAAGAAAATTCTTGTAAATAGAAAGTTTTTGTAATAACCTGAAAAGTGCCTCAGTGTATCTAACTTGGTGTTGTATAGTCACCAACCGTTTTTTTTTTGTTGTTGTTGTTGTTTTTTTTTGCAGCATCACATAACAATTAGTACTAGAGACTATTACATTTTAATTCTACCTATTCTCATAAATTTCAGAAAAAATGTGTCAGTATTCCATCTCCCTAACTACAAACTTCTAAACTAGTATATATATTTGAATTATACATATACATATGTATATAATATCTGAATTAAGATAACTAGAAAGATTCTTTCTTTAAAAAGTAAATGAATAAATTCCATAAAACATAATGGATGGCAAACAGTACTGGATTAAAGACAGCCTTTTTACCATCAGTTGCCTGTTAATATCTAATATGAAGAAGATGTTTCTACTGAGAGCCTGTGGGAAATGATTGCTATCTTGTAAACCAGAACCACAGAAATCTTGCATATAGCTTAAGAAAGATAGAACTTGCACATAAAATTAATTTGTGCTATTTCATATTTTCAGCTATGGATTTGAAAGGACTGATTAGTTTATATATGCCTTTTTAATGACAACTGAGATGTGTCATACAAGCAGAAATACATTGATTCATTTGCCATAAAATAAAATATTGTAATAATATTACATTATTTTCTTATAATTTATCCTTTATTTATGGTTACTATAATTCCTCTTTTTGCACCAATATGTGATAAATAACAAACTTTCATATACATTAAACATATTTTAAGTACTTTACTTGTGTTTTATTTTTTAAAAGAGAAACTTTACCAGAAAAGTATATGTTTAGGTATAAATTGAGAACTCAAACTATTGTGATACATCAACATTATTTTCAACCTTCGCAAAGATGCTCTGTGTCTAAGTACCGCACGCTAACCAATTGTACCACTTTATCTCTTGCATGAACTGGCTTTTTGGAGCTCATTCCCTATAGACGGATAACTTGTTCAGCCTTCAAATGGTGGATGGGTTTAGTCCTGCCTCAACTTGATATGCAGACTCTATTGACTCCCTGAGGGAGTCCTTACCCTCTCTGAGAAGTAGATGAGGGGTAGGGTGGGGAGAAACTGGGGGCTAGTAGGAGGAGGGGAGAGAAGGAGAACTGTCATTGGTATGTAAAATTATAAAAAATAAAAAAATAAAACTTAAAAAATAGATGCTCTTTATACAATGAAGTACTACTCAGCAGTAAGAAAAAAATGATACCCTAAAATTTGCAGGCAAATGGATGAATTTGGAGAATATCCTCCTGAACACAAACCCAGAAAGAAAAGCAGAGGATGTACTCAGTCATTGCTGGACTTTAAACAAAAAAGCAAAAAGCTAAACATGAACAACTTGGGATCTGAAACACCTTGGGCTGGCACCTTGGAGTCCATTCCCTCCACATGAACACCTGACCCAGTCTGGATGTTGGGGTGAGGAAAGCAGATCCTCCTTAGAGTGGATGCTGAACTAAGCCACACTGAGACCTGGGACCTCCTGCCCTTGCTGCCGAGGAGATAAAGAGATGGGGAGAAGGAGTGACTGGGCTGAGTGGGAGAAGAAAGGGAGTTTGAACAAGGGATTACATAGATAAAAAATATGACTTTATTCATAAAAAAAGAAGTAAGAGGTTATGACAAAAAATTAGATGCTCTCTGTGTCAAAAGAAAAGAGAAGATTTTTAGATTGCTTTTTTCTTCCTTTTGATGTACTGAGGATTGAACCAAGGTTGTGCACATGTAGTCACTCAAGTTAGCACTGAACCCTATAATCATTTTAGGTGTTACTTTGAAATACTCTCCCTAACTTGCTTAGGCTGATATTGAAATAATTTTCTAGTCAGGATAATTTTGAAAGTCTACACTCCTGCCTCAGTTCTCAAGTAACTGAGATAATAGGCTGGCACAAATGGATGCTACTATACATTTTGAGTATTAATACAGCAATTTTTCAAAGATAATTTTGATAATCATGATTTTAACAATAAAAGCCATGTATGCATTAAAATTTGAAAATAGAAAGCAAAGATAAGCAATGAGCCCAGAAAATTAACCATTATTAATTTTACTATGATTATGATTGTTAAATTAATTATAATAAATTACATGCTCATTTGCATTTATTATATATGTGTATTCTTTAGTAACATACATCAGAATTATTGTAGTGAATAGTACTATCAAAACTCTATCAACAACTTCTGAATAATGAATTTACTGAGATTCATGATTAGCTATAACTATAAATTTGCTATGTAAAATGTGATAAATGACAAGAGAAGATCCTTCAAAATCATTCTGAATATGTCATGAGCAATTCAATTAACATTCTTACCTACATAAAATATCTAAATCTATCTTACATGTTTCTATACGCACCCCAGATCAAGCTATTAATATTTTTATTTAAATGCACACCATGACATTTCCTTCAGGACTAGTAAAGCTTATATTGTAATACAGTGAAAAGAATAGCAAATTTTGATTCTCAAACTATTCACAAAATGAATATATCTGGTTTTGTTCCTATTAGGGACATGTAGGTCTCATATGATTATACACATTTACCACAGCCAAACAATTCCATTAATACCTGCATTGATAAATATTATAACATATGTAGTTTGTTATTCTTGTAATGATAATGATCAGGGGCAACTGATAAAGAAAGATTATTACTTATTAAATGGTTCAAAGGGAAACTCTCACTGATACAACTGGGATTAAAGAGTCCTACAGTTCACAGAAAGGTCGGACTAATTCCATGCAACTTCACTCAGTGGTTCAGGTCTCTCATGTAAGGGCAAAAAAGAGAGGATCTCTGTGCACATTCACCCCAATCTTAAACTGGTCTTCCTGCCACACTCTGAATACTGGTACCCCAAAGCCATAGAAGATTCTTAGATTTATGCTGACCAAGAGGCCATGCCTCTAAATCAAGGTTATAGTATCTGTTCTCCACCTCAGTTTGTTAATCATGACATACATAGCAACCATAAAAATGTGTCAGCCATCAGAAAATTCAATGATCAAGATAAATTTCCATTTTATTAGGTGTTTTTGAATATATCTTTTGGAAGAGTTGAATGTAATAATAATCTCATTTAGCCATGAATATAGGACTTAATATAAAAACTTATGCTAAGTTTAATCAAAAATGTAATAAACTTGCATGTTTATAGTACATCTAAATTTCATTGAAGCTTAGATATCTCATGGGAAAAAACACAATGTGCATCTGAAATCCCAGTTCCTCAAAAAATATAGTTTAGAAAGAAATATCCAGTGGGCCTAAGTAACTCTGATGCCTTTGACTTTATAAAAATGATGCACACTTTGAGTGAATGTGATTTTTAAGTGAAAAAGGAAAAAACTCCACAGGAAAAAAAAAAACATTTTTTCTCTTCTATTAATAAGAATTGAAATCCAAAGTAGTATCATTAATCTGAACTGTGATTCATAATGTGAGGTATGATAGGTCCTCAATAAATATTTCTTTGTTTAAAGCATTGAAACTTATTTGTAATCCCCACACTAAAATTACTTTACTATATATAAAAGAGAAAATTAATGAGAAAAATTTATATAATATACCCAAATATAAATATATTACTGTAAGTGAGTACTACTCTTATTTGAGTATGTATTATACCTTTAAAACCCAAAATAAAATATGACATGCTATGTATGAAATTTATTTTATCAAACTCATTTAGATTCTTGTAATTGAAAAGAAAAATGTGGTTAATATGTGTAGATCTTGAGTTCTTTACATTGTTTATCATTTAAGACCAGTGAAATATGAGACTAAGAGACACTACAACTTTAATTCAACTTTGAAATTTGCTGTTATTAGTCCTCTTAAATATTTACTGTAAACATAAGACAGTTATAGGAATCTTCCTGAAGAGTTTGTCATTTCAAGTAAGCAGTGAGACTATTTGTACATCTATAAGCCTTTGTCACAATTAATGACATCTTAGAATACTATGTAACAGCAATGAGAAAAGAATGTATCAAATTAGCTTACAGGACTTACAAGATTCTCTAAATGATAGAAGTGGTGAGTGCTACACAGTATCTTAGAAAAGAAGTGTTTGAATATAACATGATGCTTCATTTTAGTGCACAAGTACTCAGTGCCCCACAGCATAAAGAAACACATTTGTTGTTAGCTGTACAGACTGTCAGGATACAAGATTAGCAAATATCTGGCAGTTTTGCTAAAAGAGACCATATGTGTGACACACAGTTGCTGGCACATAGTAGAGGCCCAAGCTATGTTAATTATTTCCTTACATTCCTGTTGTCTCAGTGACTTGAATATAGCTTCTCAAAAACATGTTCCCTTAAAAGGAATTTTATCACAATAGTTTACTATATAATATTCAAGTCACTAAAAAGAGGAATCTTTAAAAATGAATGCTCACTTGAAAGGTACTATATTCACATTTGAATAATCAATCAATTTCTGGGTTAATTATCTGCAAACATAAATGTATGTGCAACTTTACAATGCTTATGCATGAGCATATCCCTTTGGCCAGTTGTCTGTTCCTTCTGTTATATTCACCATATAACCTTATCTTTAGTTTTATATATCTATACAAAGTAGAGACAGGAGAATGAAATAAAGACACATTTATCTTCAGTTCTACTCAGTGATGTGTCCTCAAAATGGTATCAAGAAAGAATAAACCACAGATCACCACAGCCACTTTTTAGTCATACATCTAGACAAGAGTCTATTTATTGGACTTGCTTTTCACTAATGAGCAGTAAGCTTTTGTTCATTTGAGCACTGTGAATTTGCATTAGCAGCCATACTTTCTTTCCTCTGAGTGTGTGAATGCCATCTTCTGAGTTCATCTCCAACTCTCTTTTTTGATTGAGCAAATGTCTTGTCTTCTTCATTTGTCTTCCATGGTTCTTTGAGCTTAGTAGGATTTTCTACAATTTTAGGTTAAATTCTATTTCTTTCACTTTCAACTTTCCTTCACCCACATTATACCACCTGCTTAGTAACGATCTGTTTTCCAAAGTTACTCCTTTTTATTGATTGGAATATAGTCCATAAGTTCTACTTCCATCTTCTCCCTTAATCCTCTTTATGTACCCTGTCATGCTATTGTAATTCAAATTCATGAACTCCTTGTTCTTTAATTTACAGACACACATACACACACACATGCACACATACGCATGCTTGCACGCATGCACAAAAATCCTGGAATAAACAAATGTAAGATTCTCAGTTTGTTCTTCAATGAATATGCTTTCAGTGCTAAGCATTTGGTATTTGTGTTTGTATTTCTGATTGTTTAAATTTTATTAATATTAAATTATTTCAAAATAACTTTCATTTTAAAGGGAACTCTATCCCTCATCTCTCTATTTCCTGTCTAGATATCCATACATATATCTATTAATCTTTTGAAGACAAATAATTTGGATATCAGGTTTTTTCTAAAATGGACTCAGAAGTCAGACATCTTCTCAACATTGTTTTATCATCACAAACAACTTTTTCAGGAGAATAATTTTCCAAACCATTATGAAAAAAGAAAAGTATAATATTTACTTAGCAGGTGTTGAGTTAACCCTCAGCTTGTCATACTGATAGTTCTCTTAAACAGTCTTTTACTGCAAAGGACCAAAGGACACAGCCAGTTAAATAAATAGGTGTCATGCTATTAGGATAACTTTTTTTTTTTTTGCTAATTGCTATATGCGTCATTCAATAATAACATCATACTGTAAAACAACAGTCATTTTTCTTTAAGAATTACATGGCACAGTTTCCTTTGTTTTAGACATCAGGAGAACTGTACAAAGAAGAATTTAACATAAAGGAGTAGTGAAGTAGTTGTGTGTTTGCATGTGAGTGTGTGCATGCACATGTGTGTGCACATATCAGTGCATGCATGGATACAGGTATGTGTATGTGTGAATAATACTACAACTAGTCTACATATATTTTCAGGGCAGGCTTTCTCAAGAGCGTATATTCTGTTATCAGTATACATAAATATTTGAGCATTAAGTACTTATAAAATATATGTCCCAGGCAATTAATATATGAAACATCATCTGTACAGCTGAAGAATTATGACATCTAATTAAAAGGATTAATGAGAATATTAAATGAGATCATTCATATTTAAGCATTTAATATCAAATATTTATTTTGAGATTTTATTTGCTCATATTACTTGGTGTTTGTCTGCACATGTGTCTGTGTATGACACATGTGCAATGTCCATAGGGTCCAGAAAAAGGTGAAGTAGCCACTGCACCTGTGGTTAAAGATGGTTATTAGCCACAATTTGGGTGATGGTATTTGAACTCTGGTGCCATGGAAGAGCATCCAGTGCTCTTAACACCTGAGCCATTTTTACAGCCTCTTAGTAAGTGTTCTTTAAACATAAAATCTCACTATTACAATGACGTTGTACTGACGTATGCCCACATAAAGTCTGTGATTTGTAGCTATCTGTAAGTCAGCTGCAGATATAACAGGAAATAAATGTGTTCAATATCATAAATTTGAATTATTTCAAATGAGTATCATTTGTGAAATGGTTTAACTTATATATTGTTTGTATCTCATTGAAAAAACTAATGATAAATTAATAAATTACATTAATAGAAATAAATACATTAATAGAAAATAAAAGTATTAATACATAATATATCCATTGCCTTGCATAAAGTTCCTTTGATGAAATATTTTCTTAAGTAAAAATCATACACAAGCCATCCTACATCTGTAGTCTAATAGGTATAATATTATACATTTATCTGAAAGAAAAAAATCAACTTGTTTACTTATTGGCTAAAATTGTAAAAAACTTAGCTTACCTTGAATAAATTCATAATTCTTTTTATGATGACCTTGTATGCTTTTAAGGCTTTACAGAAGGTTTTTATGAGTAACTATATATTATCATTTAAAGCATCTGTGTTGTTAAATCCATTTCAACTGCACAGTTCAGTGTTCAATTATTCAAAGTTAATTGCAGATCTAATTACCAATGTTCTGTCTCTGAAAAGTAATTGACAATCATAATCTACCTACTCCTACTCAATCTCTTAAATTAAGCAAATTCTAAAATCTCTTCTGTATAACATTTGAATGATATCCAAAGCAAAAGTGATTAGCAACAAAACTTCACAAAATATTGTATCAAAATCACAAGTCATTCTGAGAAATATATACACATGAACAAGTAAAACAAAACAGAAATATGAAGGTAAATGTCTGTATTCAACAACACATTTTATCATCCATGAGGTAGAAATTCAATGACTTGACTACTTTTATCTCTTTGCAGATAAAAGTGAATTTATTAGACTGGAATGTACTGGGTCACAGGCAGAAAAGAAATGTCTAACTATGTCCAAATCAATAATAGCATTAATACTTCTCTTGGCTAGAGATTTATAAACAATTGTACAACATGCCTTAAAGTGTGCCAAATTCATTTTGCATTTTCAAGTTTTTCTTTCTTTTTCTCTTTGACAGTTGGTATTATACTCTAGTAGTCCTTATCCCAGTCTCCATTTATGGCTCTTCTATTTTCAGATATAAAATTTGAACACCTTTAGTGTCCACCATGTAGGAAAAGTATTGACACACAGGGACCTCAGGGGTAGACTTCCTCTCACTTTATAATGCTCAGAGTTAGGTCTGGAAATGCTTAAACTAAAGTGAATAATAACATATATTGCGATTTTTATGATTATCTGAAAAAAAACATGATTTAACACATGATGATTAACAGGTTATAGCCTCTGGTCTAAGAAGGTTTGAATGCAAAGAAAGTAGAACTACTTTAGTTATAGGCTAGGAAACCAAGAGATCTACAAAAGACAGCATCAGCACAATCAACATTTCTATGGCATTAATTGTTTCTGTTCTTTTACTTTTAATCAACCATACATTAGACTATTAGATTAATGAAAATAAAAAGAATGGTTCTGTGATCTAAGAGTACTCCCTTGTGTTTCTGACTCACCTGGAAATTGATGCTCACTATCTCCCACTTGCTGAGACCATGGTGCTTAATTATGGCATTTATGGATAATCAAGAATTTTTTGTTTTTAGAAGTAATGTAATCAATGCTCTTGGTAATTGAAAATTATAACTTTCTGTAACTCATGAGATAAATTGAAGAAATCAACAATTTATTTAAATGCATTCATTCAATTGATATACACATAAATATGAAGTGGTGTGTATGTATCTGATTTGAAGGAGTTCATTTGCTTCTCTTTTGGAAAAAGTACACAGAAGAATGTCTTCTGAACTAACTCAAATTTTTGTCTTACAGAAATAAATAGATACCAGTATCAGATGTAGGCTTTTATATACTAAGGTCAATGAAGGGACTATGCTTGCAATCACATTTATAAGCAGAAAAAAAAGTAGAATGGCAAATTCATAAAGTAAAATTTATTGCTTTTAAAGCCTCACAAACAAGACAAAAGTGTGTGGAGGGATTTTGTACTTTGTTATGAGAAGGTTAGGAGGTCTAAAGTATAGATAACAGAACAAAAAATTTTATTACTAGTGTATACTAATGTTCTTGTTATGATAGAAAACGAGAAAATAGCCATTGTACTTATAAACATTCTCTTCATTTTAAAGTATTTGTTTTTATTATATGTATATTTTGGGAAAATTAGAGATATCAGATTATTTTATCTTCATAATTTATCCTCTGTTGGAAATAAAAAAGTCAATTCATGTTTCTCTACAGATTTGGCATGAGCATATTAAGCAGGATTTGTAATATAATTCAAATATTTCTTTGTTTTCTTGACACTTATATTGAGACACTCTAGTGCTGACATCTGTTAATAGTTATACAGTGACAAAAAAGTATTTTACTAGTGAAAAACAGGTATGGAAAATGAAATCATGTCATCAAGAGTGAGGGATCCGAATTAACATGTAGCATTGAATCCCAATTCTGTTCCTTGGGATTGTCACTTGAATTCTCTGATATTGTTTTGCTTTCTGTAGCAGTAATTGTTTGAATATTTCTTTCACTTGTTTGTAAAAGTCAAACTGAATGAAACAAACATTAACCTATGCTTTGTGGAATGGATCCATAATATTTGTTAAAGGATTTCTACATATGTACATGTAATCTTGACATACGGTACCTTTGCATGTAAAATGTTTCTGCAATTGTGATATTTATGTGTTCACAAAATCAATTTTGAAACACTGATATCTGTCACTTTAAAAAAAAATCCATTCTCCAGGAAAAGTGAAACAGGAAGGCAGATGATGGATTTAAAGCCCTTCAGTACTGACAGTTAAATAGTGTTCTTGAAAAGCTGAAGTATGGCTTGGGGGAAATTTGAAGTTACTTTTGGTTTCTGGTTCTCTACCTCCCTTCCCCCTCTCAACTTTTACTTTTGCTGTCTTTTAATCAGAATATCCTACCATGGAATTATATCTAAAGCTAAATATCAATCATGACGTTAATTCCAAGCATAATTGTACTATCTACTCTTGTCTAAGGAATTTACTTTTAAAGATAGATTAATTTTTTGTTAAAATTTACAATTGTTCTTGGGTAGTTATGACAATTCTTCAAATTTTGTACTATAATATTTATAACAGAATGTTGGGCTGCTAAAATTAGATTATTAATTTTTTCCAAAATGTTTTCCTGTGTCTCTAACAGGTACATATTAACCTATAAAAGATGAATTTATATTTACAAAATTAAGATTTGGGAATTTATATATTAAAGGAATAATTTAATTGGAATAATTAGAAAATGATTATAGTAATCAAAATGAATAAACTAAGTAAATATTCAGTATACTGTAACCCACAGTTACAACATAGGTATGTGCTTATGTATATACATAACATACAATCAGTATTCAGAATTTTGCCTACCTGTGTACTCATTTAAATTTATAAAATTCCAAAAGGAGTAATACCATTGAAACAGAGAGGCAAGTGCATAACTATTGAATTGTATATATTTTTATCCTTATGGATATTTCTCTTATACATTAATTAGGCCTAAGGAATAAAATATTTCCTGTTATCAAGTCGATGTGATGAAATGATTCCCTGTCATTTACCAGACCTAAACTGTCAGTGTCCATTTCATAAAATGTTTGGGCATATGCAAAGAAAGTGATGTGGCTTCTTTTGTGAATGATAAAAATAATTCTATTCATGTGAATGATGAGTTACTGTCTGAAAATTCACTATCCACAAAGCTTTCAGTGAATTCAGAAGACACCATTTACTTCTATCACTAACTCCAAATTTGCTTCTCTGAGTTCAACGGAGCAGTTATTTAGTTTGATTTGTAAGGAAGAAAGGATCAGTGGACATTCTCTGATGAATAAAGTTGTACACCGATATCAGAAGCCCTTTATGAAAAGCAAAGGTGTTCAATCCACAGGATATTTTGGCTGCATATATCTATGCTTCAGAAATTTTATTATAAGAACTGAGTCAAAAAGATTAAACTTGTGAAGCAAAAGCATAGCTGTGCTGATACAGAGCAACAGCATCCAACATGTTTCACAAAAAAAGAACTGATTGTTTTAAAAAGACTGATTTGAAGAATGAGTTATACTCTATCCAAGTGCTGACTTGAGCACCACTGACATCCATTTCTCAGATAAAAGGAGCCAGATTTAAACAATGGGAATCAAGACAACACAGTTTAATACCTAAAAGATATACTCAGGGAAATACATAAGACCCTTGTAACACAAAAAAATGATAATAATAATAAAATGCTTAAAAAGAAATGTAGTCTCTCAAGACACACAAAATTCTAAGAATTTTGATACTAATCAGCCTGATTTTCTAATTAAAAATTCAGCCCATTGCTACCCCTGTCTCTCCTTGGTACATCATAGGTTGACAAGGGTAAAGGAAATATGCTTCACTCACTGATGCTCACGACAGGCTGGAGAGCTGACTTTGGATGGGTGCATGAGAGGAGAAGAGCTGGTCCTGCTCCTCACCAAGCACTTCAACCTGAGAGTGCTTCTTCACTCACCTGGGCAAAAACAATAAGCTGCCCCTTGTGGTGTGAATGTCAGTGAGGCTGACCTGTGGCTACCAGAGCTAGAGAACTGGCCACAATGTCTGATACTTTGAGTAAGCTAGGTTGGGCAGTACAGGAGAGCCCACCTGTGTAGTCAAGATGAGGGAAAGCTACAGTTCTGAACACCCAGCCACCACCCAGGACCAGAACTGTGACTACCAGGCATCCCACCAAAATCCTCCCTAATATGAACTGCTGGAGCAAGTGAAGGGACTAGATTTGTGGACCCACAGCAACAGCATCTCCTTGACAGGAGGATTGCAAATTAGGAGTTCCAGTGAGAACTCAGTATCAAGGTTGTAGCAAAAGCCATAGGCCTCAAACCAGACCAATGTCTCATTGCAATGAACACTTGCAAGTAAACCACACTATAGCTTCCATTCAAATATTTCTTATCCTTTTGTCTTTATGTTTACGTTGTTTCATTTGTGAATTTTGTTTGGTTGTTTGGTTTTACTTTTAAATTTTTGGGGGGAGTGTGGTAGGTTGCAAGAGCACAGGGCAGAAGCCAAGGTAAAGAGAGATGAGTGGGATTGGGATGCATACTGTGAAATCTACACAGAATCAATAAAAAGTTAAAAAAATTAATTCATCAATTGATAAAGAGATGCTATAAGTTATGATCAAATGAATTCTATAGGAAAGCAAATGCAAAATATCTCAAAGCATGCACAAAACATAATTTTAAAACAGTGATAAATCATGAGGGATCATTGTGTTTCAAAAATATAAATGTGTCTATATAGGAAAATAATTCTAAAAAATTAGTAATACTCATAGGAAAGTAATCACATATCAGAAAATTATAATACTATTATAAAACTATTATAATAAAATTAACATAGTACTGATAGAAAAAATAACTAATGGAGACAAAATAGAGAGTATACATAGCCATATATTTACAAATATATGTATATCCTTATATGAAAGAATTTCATGGGTGAGAATTATGATAGCTCAATCTGTGAGCAGGATCAATTAATTATTTAATAAAATGTGCTAACATAAAAGTGTGAGTAAGCTATTCTTGAGAAAAACAAAATTGATTTACTTATCCTAGGGTTTCATTCACAAAATTTTATTTCAGATATATAGAGCATTTAAAGGAAACAAGCCACCAAACTCAGTTTTAGTAATTGATTATCACATGCAAGAATACCAGAATATATAAAGTATACTAAATATGAGATACATAGAATCAATTATGTATGTCCATAAACAAAGTTGGTACATATCAGTTGCTGTCTAAATACTTATTTTTAAGTGTTAAATTGTTACTTAAGTGATGTCAGATTGTAATATCTTGATTTTGTTTTTTTAATTTAGAAAATTTCAATCTTTAATATCCTTGTGTTAAAAAATCCTTCAATTAGATTTAATTCTTACACTGATGTTACTTTTGTTATCTCTAATAGCCTTCACAAAGGTATAACTGATGAATTATCATTTATACTATATAACATTGTATCATTTCATTGTCAAACTGTACCTGTCTACTCAAGAAGATAGTACTTTTGAAAGATATACACAAAGACTTGTACCATATTTTTGTAAGGTTTATGTTAATTTTGATTACATGTATTTCCATGTCTTTGTGTGTGGCCTGTAATTGCTGAGTTTTCTGGGATCCAAAAAATTTTAAATTCCCCTAGAATTGGAGTTCATAATTGTGAACCTCCCAACATAGATGTGGGTAACTGAACTCATGTCTTCTATAAGAGCTGTACATGTAATTATTACTTTACCTTGCCCACATGCATCTCTAGAAGCATTATGTTTAAACAGTATACAGGTGTGTGTGTGTGTGTGTGTGTGTGTGTGTGTGTGTTTGTGTGTGTGTGTGCTTGTGTAAATCTATTTCAAATCTTATGAATAAATTTATGTGATCAGTTTCTTATATAATTTTTGAATCTACTGGCCAAATCACTCATGTTTCCTTATTAGTTACATACACTATTGTTAGGTTAAAGTACAGACTGTTTTTGCTACAAAGATACATAACGGCAGACTTTAAAATTTTCAAACTATTAGACAAATGACTTATGATTCCTCTGTCTGAATACAAAAAAAATTGATGAATATATGTATTCTGTCTTTTGTGTTCTCACACTGTGCTCCCCAAGAGAGGGTGTGATTCTGATGGAAAAAAAAACAAGGTCACTAGTTAGAATCTCATTCTTTGCACAAAGAATACCTGTTGTCATTAAGACTCCTGAGATTTTCAGTCTTAGTATTTTATCAATAAACCCATTCTTCCTGTGAATGCTTTCTCTGTAGGTCAGGGTATTAAGTATTTTCTTGCTCAAAGTCCTTATTTGGTAAAATGTTCAGTGTTTCATCCTATAATAGTCTGCTTCTAATTTGTCACCAAGGAAATATCAGACAGCTACCTAACCAAGGCATCAAGAACCTGAAATGATCTATGAGATGATGTACATGAGATTTATCAGAAATTTTTAATGTTTACACATATGTCAGATCTACTTCTGTGATGAATGATTTAATTATTAATTTTTTCTTGTTTGATCAACTTTAGAGTTTAAATGGTTTTTGACAGGCAAGATAGTTAAAAATAGTGTCTTAAATATATTTATCAGTTTATAAATCTCTAACTTGCTCAACTACAGCTTAATGAATGAACGGATACACATACATACACACATACACACATGCACAAGCACGCTCACACACATTTGCACTTTCACAGACCCTGAGAGCCTAGTTCAGTCCCATGAAGATTCTCCAGGTGCTTGTTAGTCCACAGACAGTGAGCCCCCAGTTGCTTGGTCAGCTGTCTTGGTGGATGTCCTCATCATGATCTTGAACCCTTTGCTCACATAATCCCTCCTTCCTCTTTCCTACTGGTCTAGGCCCAGGGCTTAGCTGTGGATCTCTGCATCTGCTTCCAACAGTTTCTGGATGAAGGTTCTATGATAAAAATTAAGTTGGCAAATAGTTTGATTAGAGGGGAAGGTCAATTCAGGGACCTTCTCCACTATTGTTTGGAGTCTGACCTGGGATCATCCTGGTGGATTCCTGGGAGTTTCCCTAGGGCCAGGTTCTCCTTAGCCCCCAATAGATTCCTTTGCCAAGATATTTATTTCACTGATTTTCCTTTCTGTCCTTCTCCTAATTTTGCCATCCTGTCTCTTCATGTTTTCTTCCCACCTTTCCTTATGCCCTTCCATGCTCCAGACTTTGCTGACTCCCTATGGGAGGCCTTATCCCCTTAGAGAAGTGGATAGTGGGGCAGGGAGTTGGAGCATGAATGAGAGGAAAGAAATAAAGAGGAACTGTGGTTAATATGTTTTAAAAAAGCAAAACAAAAAAAAAAGTTTAAATAAATTTTTTAAAAAAGAAAGCTTTGAATAAAGTTATAAAATCTGACCCAACCAAACTTTTCTCTTGTAGGTAACATGAAAACCTGAATAAAATTGTTTCTTTGGTCAGAACCTTTGGTGATATTTCTTTGCCCAGCATGTGGGTTTCTGCTTCAGGCTGGCCTGTAGAGAACCACAGCTTGTCTCTGAGTTAGCCTACAAATTCTTTTAGCTAATTATCCTCAGTTAATAGGAAACAGATATTCTCTCACTTTGTGGTATTAATTTTATACTCTCTTCTTAGCTTCTTTTCAATATCTATTTAAACCTGAAACTAAATCTCATTAAATACTTCTTTTGCCTTTTATTCATGTTCTGTTTAAGGAAAACAAACTTAAATGAGACTCAAATATATGGACTGTGTTTGATGACTCCATATATTTTCTTCTTAGACAGTTTGTAACGGTCATTCTACTAAAAACACTGTAGGAAAGCTTAATGAAAAACTGGCTTTTATGGAGAGTTTAGATTAAATCCTATTTAGAAATAAACAGGTTTGGCAAAAGAAATGAGAAATCTGTGTGTGTGTGTTGTATATCTAATAATGTTTGGAGGACAGAGTCACCCACAACATTAACTATAGAGGATAGAGGGTCAGGGAATGATGACCCAAACCTTTAATCCCAGCCCTTAGCAGGCAGAGATTAGTCTGGATCTCTGTGATTCTTGTCATACAGAGCATGGCAGTAGTGGCACACACCTTTAATCCCAGCAGTTAGGATTCCATTTCTCTGCTCCCAGTACTTAGGAACACACATGACTTTAATCCTAGTAATAGGAAAGTTTAACCTGGATTTGAGAAAGCTGGGTAGAGACAGATAAGGCAGAAGAAGGCAGGAGTTAAGCCCTTAGCCTATGTCCCTCCCCACTTCTCTTTTGGCTGAGGATTCAGATACATTCATTCTGAGGATTCCTGAGGAGTGGCTGCTAGATGAGAACGGACTGTGGTTTGTTTCTCCGTCTATCTGATTTTTTTCAGTTTCTTCCTAGCACCTGACTCTTTTATTAGAAGACCAAGTAGAATGCCTGCAGTGTGGCTCGTGTGTGTGTGTGTGTGTGTGTGTGTGTGTGTGTGTGTGTGTGTGTGTATCAGAGATAGACAGACAGAAAGCTGGATGGATAGATAGATGATAGACAAGTAGATAGGCAGAAAACTCAAGAGAAAAATAATGTGTGCTTAGTTGGTGAATATTTCACAAGAAACTAAGTTTTATAGAAAATATATATAAATTTGGGGAAATTGCTTGTAGGTTTGAAGACTCGTTGAAAATATGCCTGTCTTCTCTTTGACTACTATAACCCAAATGAAGTACAGTTCCACAAGAAGCTAGGTTTGCCAATAGGAAGTTAAATTTGTTTTGATTTATTTTCTGTTTTGGAAGAAGAACAAATAATCAACCTGATTTAAAATCTCACAACTCTTACATATATACATTTAATGAAAACATACCTTTTGTCTTTCTTTCCCAAGCATAATTGGGACTCTCATACACTGCACCTTGAGCACACCTACTTCTCATTCCTCCAAGATCCACCTCATGCACCTGTGCCTATCCCCACCCACCAAATACTCCAAGTCAAATTTGTTTTGCTCCAAATATTTGAGATTAATTTAAGTGACATATCAAGTGAATACAATTCTCTTTGATGCATTATTAATTTTTACCTCTATCAAAACTATTTTTGTGAAATGATTTTACCATTGTACTTACAGCATAGTTTTTGATGATTTCTCATTTTCTCATCCTTAAATACATTATATTTTTCCTATATACATTCTTTTAGACTATCAATTTCTGTGATTTAAGGTGATTTTATACACAAATAGTACATCCAGCCTTCATTCTACACACCTGGGTCATGTTTAATTGCAAATGTATTCAAGACCTAACCCTTATGTGTATATACTTTTTCTGGCCACATTTTAAGTTCTCTAATGTACATATACAAATTAATATAGATTTATAAAATTAGATAGAATTATGAATAAAAAGCTATGAAGAAGAATCTCCTTCTAAAATCACATTGTAGGGGACAATGTTTCATTCTCTGTCATCTAGTTTGATTATCCCTTTATATATCCACTATTAGTTGTTTTCAAGTGTAATCATTTATATTTAGAGCCAGTGTCTCAAAATTTAATAATGTCTCAAAATAATCCATGTGTCTTTTATAGCAGTACACATTTATTTTTTAATGAATAGTGGTAATATATGTCTGCAGTATTTCTGAAGGTAGGAAGAACTGTTGTTCCTCATTATATAGTAAATTGTTAAGAAAATCTTCAATAATTAGCTATGTAATATTTGTTTAGAAAAAGAGAAAATAAAATAGTGATGAATAGATGGGTTGATGTTTTGCAAGTGTTGTTAGAAGGAAACATGACACCGGGCTAGTAACACAGCAAGCTGTCAAGAAAGATAGATGGCTTTGCTGGTCATGCTATAAATAACCACCAAGTGCCACTCAGAGATGGTGAAAGCCTCATTCTGAATGACAGTCATTGATCGCTTGCAAGACTAAGATGCAACCTTCTCTGACACCACAGAGGAGAAAAGGTCATGCTTCACATTTAAGCTTTGAATAATAAGGTCATGATCAAATTAAATGAATTTCTCTTATGGAAACATGAAATATACACAAATTAATACAACAAATTAGATGGATGGTTACAAAGAAAAGGTGAGCATGCCAAGCTAAGGGTGATCCTGGAACTCTGTTCTTCTCAATGTTTTATTAATGAAGTGAAAATTCTGTCTCATTACAAATAACATGAGAATTTGTTCTCACTATGTCTGGAATGAACCTACTGCAACCTAAACTAGAATACTAATACTAATACTGATACATATACACAGTATGACTACTAGAGTATATTTGACGTAAAAACAATTTTTCAGAAGATAATAAAATATAGGAATAATTACATCTATTTATAAACCCGGAGAAGAGCTTTTATTTTCATTCATTCTTCTCTCATAAATATATTTCAAAAGCAGTTTCCACTCCCTCCCCTCCTCACAGTCTACCACCTATACACACAAACTCCCAAATTCCTACTTTTAATCATATTTTAGAGGACTAACTAGCCTAGTTATGTTTCATGTTAATGTGACAAATATATTACTTGAGATTTTATCTAATATTCATACCACCCAGAACATACCAGATCAACTTTATTTTTAAGACTTCTGAATTAAAAGAATTGAATGTTAACAAATCAATAAAATTTTAAAAATAGTAATATTAAATAAAAACAAATTGAATGACACATTCTGGCTACAAGAATGCATGCTTACTTCCAAGTAGATATAGTTCATTAATGAAGAAGGTCAGCAAAGCTCTTTACTCAGTGAAGTTTGTATATAAAGATTTGCTTATTTTCAAGGTGGTAGAAACTGACAATCAAATAAGCATGAGGTTTTAAGGGCATGAATGTATAAACTAACTGGCAATAACTTATAAGATACATAGAGATTCTATAACAACATGATATGCTAGAGGTAGATAATACTTACATTAACACAAACTACTAATCTGAAATAATGAATGTGAATGTTATAGAGATTGTGGGATTTTTGTAAATAAATCAACTGGCAATTGCACTATCTGCCTGTAATTTGCTATCAATTGCAAGAAATTAGCATATTCATAATTTCTCAGGGAACAACTTAAAATCATATCTGTGTGGCGTCACCATGTATACCTGTTGACACCTATTTGCTATTTTATCTATCATCAGTATATAATCTATCTATCTATCTATCTATCTATCTATCCATCTATTGTCAATCCAGCATCTATCTATCTACCAACCTTTCGTCTGTGTGCCTATCTGTTCTCATTCTTACCCTTCTATGTCTATCAATAACTGCAGCATTGGTCAAAAATTATAGGATGTTCAGCCTTAAAGAGAAGTTCACATTAAAAACATGTAAGTCATGTTTTAATTTTTAAGGATATCAGACTCTGGGACACTCCCCATTTCACAGGAGGACTGCCTGGCTTCTTCCAAATACATATCATATGTAAAATGATTGATGAACAAACAGAAATTATGATACAATTAGAAAGGTTATTTTTTTCTTGAGAAAAGTTTTTATTTTTTATTTATTATTCGCTCATACATATATCTCAATAGAAGTTTCCTTCCATAGAGAGACTTATAGTTAATAAAAGTATACATATTTATGGTCTATATTCAGAGTATCCATGCCATACCATGTGGAGGTCTTGGGACATATTTTCTGAAAGATTTTTACTCCTTTCATAATAAAAAGGTTTAACGACTGAACTCAGGTAACCAAGCTTTCACAGTAAGAGTGGACAAAACTGGATTTGGCCGGGAGTGAAGACTGATCCAAGCATTATTGGGCCAGTGTGACCATAGGACTGTCTGCTCCCTGCCAAGGGAGGGGATGGGGAGTTGCAGAGAAGAAAAATGATCAGATGTGGTGGGAGGGGGAAGAGACCTTCAATAAGGATATACAGGGATGAAAAAAAAATTCAGAGGGAAAGCTGAACACAAAGAAAATATATGTGTAGTAATCTTATTTGCATTACCACCCTTGATAAGCCATGCTTATGATTATTATCCTCTGTATAGTTATTGTTAACTCTTAGGCATTTTTAAATTCTTTTTACTGTTTTTTTGATAAATACAAAATAAAGAAGGAAAAAAATTTAAAAAAAAAAAGAAAAAAAAAAAAGGTCTAACCCACTGAGACATTTCATTGGTCCTCAAAAGGAATATATTTTTATATTGTCTCCTGCAGAGATTAATAAACATCATAGAAAAGGAAGCTGAGGTATGTTGTAAGAGCTAGGTGAAGGAGGTGAGCTTTGGAACGATAGCTTGTAGAAAAAGCACATTTTCTGGATTCTTCAGCACTCATTATCTGTGAATACCTGCAAATGATTGTGATCATTAACATACTGCTCTAAATAAGGGAGAAGCGCATGAGCTCACACCCATATTTGGGATATATATGTAGAAAATGGTTGGTTGCATATATAGGAACATTTTCTATAGAGGCATAGCAATTGGTATCATGTCCACAGTCCATACTCCTATAAATATCCCCTGATTAATTACCTGGTAGGCAGCTCTAATAAAAGTCACTGAGATACAAAACAGCAAAATTAAACAATATGAAGTTAGAATGATGACTGGTTGGAAAGAGGAAAGAAACCAGTGGCCACATGAGAATAAGGAAGCAGAAAGAGGGTGAATGCAATCAACAAAAATGTTACATAATGTGTACACATTAGTGTATGACATTTTCATAAACATAGTTAATAAGACTTCAACCATTACATATATTTTATAAAGGGTTTATTTTTTATATTGGGTATATATTATGTGTGCATGAGTACGTGTGTGTGAGTACAAATGATTGCTAAGTCTGGAAGCATCAGAATCAACTGGACCAGCAAACAATGTCTAACTGTATAAGGATATGCTCAAGATAATTGTGAAAATTAAAATACAAGACTGAGAGAGGAAGAATTGAAAAGAAAAGGATAGCAGAAATAAAGGAAGACTTAAAATATAGCAAATTTTAAGTTTTATAGATACCAAATTTAGGTGATAATATTTGAGTCATTATTATTTTCTTCACACATTTGGATAATAGTAATCAGAATTACAAGGTAAAATTTAAAAAAGTAAAATAAAGTTACAAAGTGCTTTGAAACAAGGATAGTTAGGTTTTTGTTGATGATGTTCTGATATCCTAGTATAGTTTGGGCCTAGAAAATGACATTTTAAAACTATCCCAGCTACATTATAAGAAGGCCTTGAGAGAATGACACTTTGAGAGATACAGTGCAGAAATTATGCTTGGATGCTTGGAGACCAATACCCTATGACTAGGTAGTACTGAGGCCTGACTACTCCTTTTCTCTATTACTGTGTCCAGTGGTGTCTCTCTCTTCACACCAGATAGAAAGTGGGAGGGTAGAGTCTCGCTCAGGTGATTACTAGAGTGATGTGCTTTGAATACAGTTGGTATCTCATCAATGCTTTCTGAAAACAACCCTGCCTCCTGGTTGATAGGTGAAAAACCTTGCTTGGAATAGTTTATTCTCAAAAGGCAGAGCTGCTTAATTTGTGGCTGGGTGGAGAACATTCTGGTAACTTTTCCCCATCTCTGAGCTGCATTCTATTTCTCAGCACCAAGCCCTGTACCACCACAGTCCTAGCTTTCAAATGGTGACACTACAGAAGAATTTTTGCTTACAATCAAAAATACAGCTGTGAAATAAATTTGATGAAGTGCAAATCTCCTCCTGACACATGGCAAAAGTTCTTGGGAGAAGGTCCTCATCTGCTCTGTGGCTCACCTTCCTCTTTCATAAAACAAGGATGATGCTCATCTTCTTGGGTACACTGAGGAGTTTACATGCATTATTTGTTTAAATAGTTTACATGTTCCTATCTAATAGAATGTTAAATATACTTTTTCCTTCTCAAATACCAATTTGAAATATCATTTTCATTTATTTCTTAAACTAGAATAGTTGTTGAATTAATTACTTATGCTGAATATACATCCAAGACATCAGTCTTCATTTACCATTCAATATAGCTCATGTTTGAAAATGTAGAATCACCTAAAAGTTTCTTTCATTGAAATCATTTTAAATTCTTTGCACTCTGTAAAATATTCTTATTTTCTCATTATTATTCTCTTTTGCTTTTCTAATTTCTTAGAAGCCCAAAAACATTTTTTAGATAATTATTATGTGAAATTATTTTTTAAACTCTATTTATTTTACTGTCAATTTCATGCACCAAGTCACCAGTACAAGTAATTACTTCAAGCATGGCATGCATTTGTAAGCTTCTCAGTGCTATACATTTAAAAACAATAATGGTAGAATAAATAAGTACTCTATCATCAGTTACCTAGTGTAAATATCTTTCTTGTGAATGTTCAGGATTATGCACATTAGTTATGAAGCCAGAAGCTTGGAGCATAATGTCAATGATTCCTTCATGAGCTACAATTACATCCTTGTACCAACAATTAACTATTTGTCCTGTATTTAATAGTGAACATGGCCTCATATCACAAGCAATTAAGTTCTTAATAGTACAATTAGTAGCAAGACCAAATGCAAGCCAAAAAAGATGTTTTTAAATTCCCAAGGCTGTGTGAGATTATTTACAGAGAATTTGCTTTGAAGTTGCTTATATTCAGTGAAATGCTGGATGATAATGCTTGTCACTTTCATACTGTGGTATAATTCATGCATTACTTTTGAAATTTTTCCTTCCTTTGACACATGATAACCACAAATTGTTTGTTTCAACAATTACAAGTTGCAATAGACTGTTTCTGATTATTGTCAATAAATAATTTGAACCAGGGAAAGTCTGACAGTAGTAGCACACATAAATCAGCCATCTTCCACATAGTTTCACATGATACAAAATCCGACATTTGCTTCATTAGATATAATTTTCATAAAATATATCACTCGCCCAAAATTCATGGTATCAATAAATCAAGATTTTTGTTTAATTATTAACTTTCTTCCTTTGCATTCCCAAGCTAATGTCAACTTGTGTTAGCAATTATATTTTAAAAGTTACATAGTGAGAGTAAAAACAAAATATAAGGAAAGGAAATTAGGAAGTGTGATTAGCTTTAGTAATGCAAAGAGGGATAACAACTCAGGCCTTTTGACCTATAAGCAAATGTTCCTTATATAACAACCACTTTTTCCATGAGGTTGCAATAACTAAGATAGGCACAGAGTGATAACATCAATTTAAATATCTGATAACAATAATTTTGTCCCCCCTAAAAAAAAGTATGTGGGCACACACATGTGTGTCTGTGTGTGCACATGCATACATGTAATGTAGTTTTGATGTTCAGTTTCCCTGACCTCACTATAACTCATTTTTGAAATAGAGTCAACTAATGTACCTCAAAATCAACAATTCTGCTAGGTTGGTTGGCCAGCAAGATCCATGTACCTGTCTCCCCCTTTCCTGCCTTGGCATCATAGATTATATGGCAGTGTACCTAAATTTTCATTTAGGTATTGAATTCTGGTCTCTGCTTGCATGAAGAACATCATACCAAGAGACTCACAGCCCAGCTCTAATCTATACAAAACCTAATGTCATCTACATATGGTATAACAAAAGGATGTGGTTGTTTAGAATAACGTTAATTTTAATTTTCATGTAGTTCATGTCATAATTAATTTGAAAATGTATCTCTACAGTATATATGGGTGGTGCAACCATGACATGTATCAAAGAAATAAAGATAAATGCTAGTGCTTCATTTCATTTAATATAAATAAATATGAGCCCGAAGAGCAGAGAAAGAGTTGTCATCTCACCTTGAAAAATCTGCCTCTTTCAGTTGAGCCCTATCTTTGACTCTTAACTTCCAAAATATTGCTTTCAACCAACAAAATCAAAATACAAGAACAAGGCAATTTTTAGCTTTAGGCATCAAGGATACCATTCTCAAATGCCACATGGCAAGAGTTCACCTAAAGAACAACACACAGAATTATGTGTGGAAGGAACATTTTTCTTTTCATTGCTGTTTGCTTTTATTCTGAAGGATATGTCAGACCCAAATTCCTGAAAGCAAATACAAAGGAGAAAGACAAAATAGAAGCTTATAGATTTGAGGAGTACAAAGAAATTTTATATCATTCATATTTTGACTGCTTTTTTACTTACTATTTTTTAAAATAGTATTACTATAAATATAAGTTCATAGGTAATTTTAGTTAGAAGCTAGGAAAAATTATGTCTTAAAGATTTACTTTTACCTGTTTTTTGCTATGTTTAGCTAATGCTTAAATCAGATCTTACTCTTTTAATTGAAAAAGAGCCTACATTTGAAACATTTAATATATATCTTAAATCACACACATTATATACTAAGTATATTTTATAAATTTAATTTATTTGCATTGTATTTGGTCAACATTATATTAATCTGATTATATATTAAGCCCTATATAATGTTGTTGAACAAATATAGATATTAGCTTATGTATATTATATTGTATTTGTTTGACAATATTTTATATATAAATGTGCATTGTTATTGAAGATTATTCATATATATATTATGTTCAATAAATACTTAGATTTTAAAATCTGTTAAAAATCAGTATGTCAAGGATGAATAAAAAAGGTCATTCTGTTCTTAGTTAACTAGATCTGTGAACTGAATACTTTGAGCTAGATATTCTGGTACTCAAATAATTGTTAATGATGTTGTTGAAAGCATTATTTTTGAAGGTATATGCATAAAAATTTCAGAAGACAGTTGTAAATCACATAGCCATTGAGACTGAGTGGTAAATTGATAATAATTTCTCCCAAGAGTTACTGAGTACTAAAGAAACATGAAGAATGTTATTAACATGAATAATACAGTGACAAATTAAAAAAACAAACCTCTGGATTTGAGTTGAAGGTATGGTTCTACATTTAAAAGAACTGGAGCTAAGAGGACTCTTTGCTCACCCAGAGGACCTATATTTGAATTCTAGTATTCACATAAAAGCGCAAAACCATCTGTTAATCTAGTCCCAGAGAATTTAACCCCTTTCCTAAACTCTTTGGGTACTAGACACACTTGTAGTGTGGAGGTACACCTACAAGCAAAACACATATCTGCAAGAAAAGAAAAAAATAGGTAAGATTTGAATTAAAGAACTGTTGATTCATAAGCATTGCCTCATCTTCCAATTCTATTCTTGTGTGTAGGATTAACACATTACTAAATTTGTGACCTAATTACAAAATCAAAAGTATTGTTTCTAATTTTAATTTCTAGATATTATTCAGTGATATATAACATATGAGCTAGCAATATCATTATATCTATGTAAAGAAAACAGAGTCTTATGTCAAAAAGATTTCCTCACACTTTTTATTGCAGTAGCATTCATAGTAGCCAAGAAGTGGAATTAACCTAGATATGTATGCCAGGATGAATGTATTAAAAATGCATTTTCTAATTACAATGAGGTACTGTTCAGCCACAAAGAATCCACTCTTGTCACATTATGTACTAAAATATATTTTATAAATATGTATTTATAAAATTAATTTATATGCATTGTATTTGGTCAACATTATTCTTGCATAATAAATATACTGTATATTGAACAACATTTATATATATATAATATTGTTGAACAAATATAATATATATTAGCTTATAAAAACAAATAAATAAGGAAATTAAATGAACTTTATCTTTTAAATAATTAAGAAACAAATAAACGTTTCCAAATAGTAATTTTTAATGGGACAATGCTTACTGTATTACATTTTTCAGGGAATCTTGCTTGTAGAAAAAGTTTTAAAATGCTGAAGTATTGTCCGCTTATTTTGTTGTAGGTTTTTAATCAGCTCTTATAAACCAGACTGGTGTTGATATCACTATTTCCAAAATCTAATATAACATAATTTTGACATCATTAAACATGTTATTATTGGCTTTTAAATTTTAATCCACATACAATAAATATTACAAAGCATCATGAGTGTTCTAGTTTCATGTCTTTTGATGGAACAGTCGCTCTGACTGAAAGCAAGTCTGGAGAGGAAGATGTATTATAGTTTAGAAATTACAGTCTCTCCTGAAGGCAAGGTAGGGCAGGAATAGAACAGGACTTTGAAACAGAACCCAGGGAGAAATGTGCCTTACTGGCCCAATATCCAGCGCATACTGAGCTTCATTTCTTACATAGCTCAGTATTTCCTGCCCAATGAGTGCTGCTTATGTAGGGATTGGATCTCCTGTATCAATTAACAATCAATCTAAGCATCAGTAGCCAATCTCATCTGGACAATTTGTCAACTGAGACTGTTCTCAGACAACTTCTGACTGTGTCAGTTGAAACATAAATGAGCTAAGAAATTTGGAATGTAGATTTTCTTTATTATTTCTCATTCTTTCACTCTATGTCTATAACCATCATCTCAATTCTTATTATTATTCTAGTATCACTGCACTACAAGCAGGATATAATTTGTAGAACAATAGAAATTTTTGCTGTTTCCACTGTTTGCTTACTCAGTTTGTACTAAAAATTTGAAGAAATGTTTAGCAAAGATAACACATAGATTACAATAATTCAGGTTTCTATGAACTTTCTTATATATCATTGTTTCTCTCAACTGAATTAACTGATAAGTGGTGAATTTTTGAAAGGAAAATAAGTGTGATGAACTGTCATATTGAAAACAAAGCAGATGAAGAAATACAACAATTCTAGACCAAAACGTAAATGATGAGAATGAAACTTTTTTTTTAATTGATGACACATTTTAATGTCTATTCCACTTAGAATTGATGGGCATTCTTAAACAATATCTGTGTCATTTATTTGTCAGATTTCATTTGCTTTCCTAGGAGGCATTTTCTCTTATAACTGAGAGATTCATGAGTACTAATATTTTACACCATGTCTTCATCAGGGATGAAGATGTCTTAAATTCTGTTTCATCATTCTGTGAATCATCATTAGACCTTTTGCTGACTCTCAAATGTCAAATATTCTCTTGTGTCATAAGGAATTCATTAAATGGCATTAGGGAAATGTACAGAGTGATTTTGAGCTAATTTTTCCTCTCTATTATGAGCTTTATATTTTGTCTCTCATTTCATGTTCTTGCTGCAGCAATAAACGATGTCATGATGCCACTCTTTTCTACATGGTTCCATCCTGATTGCAGGTGGTATACTTAAGCAAAATTTACATAATATTTAAAAAATCCTTTTCTCAACAGTGATACAGACATCACCACAGCAAGTGGCCTATCCACTTGAATGAATGAAGATAAATGAAAACTGACTTAGTGAGGTAGCACAGACTCAGAAAGTTAGACATGGAATATACTCAAAAGTGGATATTAGACTTACAGCAAAGGATATCACCAGGTTACAACACACACACACACACACACACACACACACACACACAAGCAGGCTAACAGGAGAGAGCAAGTTAGTATAGACACACATAGATCCTCTGGGAAGGGGAAATAGAGAAGATCTCCTGACTAAATTAGGGTCATATAGGGGGAGTGAGCAAGGGGATGTGGGAAGAAATCATGAGAGAAGGGCTTGGTTGAACCTGGGGAGCAATAGACAGGGAGAAAAACAAGTGGCTATCTTAATAGAAAGAACCATTGTGGGGTTAGAGTGAAACCTGGTACTAGGGAAAGAACCAGGAACCCACAAGATGAGCCCAGCTGGGACTCCAACCAATTGTGAAGAGAGCATAAACTGGTCATTCCCTATTATCATGTTAATTACCACACCAATTACCATTATAGAACCTTTATCCAGCAGCTGATGGAAGCAAATGCAGCAATTCATAGCTAAACATCAGGTTGAGCTGTTGGTCCAGCAGAAGAGAGGGAGGAGAGATTTCATGAGCAGAAGGATTGAGATCATGATGGGAAGACTCATGGAGTAGGCTGTCCAGTGCTGTTAGAAGTTAGAAGACTCTTAAATGGAAGCTGAGGAACCTTCATGGAACGGATTTAGACTCTCTGAATGTGGATGACAGTCAAAAGGTATGGACAGTATTTGGAGCCTGTTGCACTGGGAACAAGATTTATTCCTGGGGCATGAATTAGCTTCTTGGCATCCATACCCTAAAGGGGAAAACCTTTCTCAGCTTTGATGCTTGGGGGAAGAACTTGGTCCTACCTCTAATGAATATGCCATACTGAATTGACTCACCTTGGGATCCTTGCCTTTTCTAGGGAGTAAATGGAAGATGGGGTGGGGAGAGACTGAAGGAGGACTCTGAGAAGAGGCCAGTGGTGGTTATTGAAAAAAAAAATTAATAAAAAAAGAAGAAAAAGATAAATGAAAATATCAAGCAGATCTAAAAGGAATAATCCAAAATAACTAAAAATATACTGATCAAATAATTAAAACATTGAATTCCCCCTTCTGTGGGCACATTTCTGAATATCTATTTAGGAAGCATATTTTCTTTATTTATACTATGGTCTCAAGCCACTTGGAAAGAATGGATTCCTAGCAAGTAGTGGTACCTCTTCTGACAAAACAAAGTAGTCTAACAGCAGAAATAGTATAGATGGACAAAACTTTAAAAGAATCAGAGAAGCTTCTATTGTTTTTTTTTCCCCCCCTCGGATTGGTGTGTGAAGCATTACACAGTGATGTGACTGCAAAGGTGATACTTTACAATGTTACCTTTTATTTTTTCCTCTCATCTTACTCATTATAGTGACTGCTACTCACAAGTGACTCTGAGAGCATGGCTAGTGTGTAATATGACTATTTTTTTAAAAAAAAAAATCTATGTAGTTCTATAGTAATATAACAAAGAGAGTTATAAACAAAGGCACTTTAAGAATATAGTGGCAAAAACATCAGACACAATTATGGCAAGATAGGGGAATCTCTGCCACAGTTCTTTGATATCCTTAGCTTTTGAGTTTGTGGAGCTAAGGTTCTGTTACAGTAATAGATTTCTTTTTTTTTATTATGAATAAAGTCATATTTTTTACCCGTGTATATCACAATTTTTTTAAAAAATAAATACCTTAAAACAATAACAACATAAAGCTTTAGTTTAGTACAGACAGTCCTTAAAGTTTTAATATCACTTTATTTCACATTAATTTCCGTTTTGAATTTAGCATTATCTTTGCAGTGGCTTTAGCTTTCAACAATTGTTATAAGAAATTTTAAATTACTACCGTGACTCACATGGTACAAGAATGAACCAAGCTAAGACTCCTAGCAATGCTGGAAATGGTGCCTGAAGTAGATTCTACTATAGTCAGACAATTGGTGACCACCCAATTGTCATCAGATGCAGATACCCATAGCCAAGCACTTGACCTAATTTAATTCCTGGAGTTCAGTGGAAGCAAGGGAGAAGGGACTAGAGAAACAATTGGGAGTCAACAACATGATGGACAAAACCACAAAGACAACTAACCTGAGTTAAAGAAATCTCAGAGACTCCAGACAGCATAGGACCAAACTAGGCCTTCTGAATGAGGTAAATGGGGATGACAATAGTGTAGAACCATCTGTTGGTGCCCTCACCCACCTGTCAGCAGGACCAGGTACATGAACTGGCTTTTTAGAGCCCACTACATATAGTCTGATGGCCTATTCAGCCTTGATAAAGTGAGAAGGGGCTTGGTCCTTTCTCAACTTGATATGATAGCCTGAAAACTCAAAATAGCCATAACCTTATTGAAAAGTTTATAGGAGGTGTGGTAGGGGTTAAAAGGGAGCAGGGGAAAAGGAGGCTTTGTAAAAGGAAATAAAAAAATTAAAAAAGAAACTATTCATTAATCATGATACAATTGATTCCATAGGCTTCTTTTAGATGATTAAATCATAAAAGTCTGAAAAGATGGAGTAGGAAGTTTATATCATTGATAAATCATCAAACTAACATGGCAAACTCTGACCATAATCTTTAAAATTACGTACAAGAGAACAAACAAGCAGACCAAAGACAATAACACTTCCTAAATCCACTGTAGAGAAAAAAAAAAAAAAAACAACTGCAGCAACAGCTCCCAAAATAGAAGTTTAAAATTGTAATATCTTTTCACAGAGAAGGAAGAGCTTTGATCCTAACTACACATCCATGTCCTTCCAACGGGACCCCAGATTACTGTTTCTCAGAAGCCTTGAGGCAATATTGTTGCTATCAAAATGCAGACACTCTCTTTTTGCCTATTCAAACTGAACTGATATACTTTATATCAGATTTTCTTTTAGGAAAAAATAAATATTCTCATATCTTTAGTTGTTCTCTTTCCAATAACTTTTGATATGTTCAATAAACTTATTTGTTTATACCCAGGGAAGAAGGGAAGGTCGTGGTGTCACTAGGCAGACAGCAAGAGAAGCAAGATAAACATGACATGCTGAATAAAGGTATTGCAACATGGTAGAACATAGATAAGAAGTATGGATAGGTTTGAGATGTAAAATGTAGTTAGTAACAAGCCTAAGCTGTTGACCGAGCATTTAAAATTAATAGTAAGATTTGTGTGGTTATTTTGGAGCCAGCAAGTGGGATAGAGCTTACTAGTGGTCCATTTGCAAAATGGTTGTTGTTTTGAGTCTGTAAGGTTCTAACTGAGTTATTTTGTAGTAATAACTGTACATCAGTGGTACCTTCCACACATAGAAGCTTTTTGAAAAGAGAATATCAACATGTGTAATCTCATCTGCACTATCATGAACTATTACACAGCATATTGAGTATTCAACAAAAGTTCTGAAAAGATATAAATGAAAAAAAAATAGAGACTAAATTTTGTCTTCTATAAGGCCAAGGACACAATCATTAAGACAAAACGACATCCTACAGAATGGGAAAAGATCTTCACCAACCTTACAAATGACAGAGCACTGATCTCTAAAATATATAGAGAACTCAAGAAACTAGATCCAAAAGCCCTAAATAACACAATTAAAAAATAAGGTTCAGAACCAAAAAGGGATTCCTCAGCAGAAGAATAAAAAATGGTTGAAAGGCACATGAAAAAATGCTCAAAATCTTTAGTCATCAGAGAAATATAAATCGGCCGCCGCCATGCCATCCAGACTGAGGAAGACTCGGAAACTCCGGGGCCACATGAGCCATGGCCACGGCCGTATCGGTAAACACCGAAAGCACCCAGGAAGGAGGCCGAGGAAATGCTGGAGGCATGCACCACCACAGGATCAACTTCGACAAATATCATCCAGGTTACTTCGGGAAAGTTGGTATGAGACATTACCATTTAAAGAGGAACCAAAGTTTCTGTCCAACTGTCAACTTGGATAAATTGTGGACACTGGTCAGTGAGCAGACACGGGTCAACGCTGCAAAGAACAAAACGGGAGCTGCTCCCATCATTGATGTTGTGCGATCAGGCTACTACAAAGTCCTGGAGAAAGGAAAGCTCCCTAAGCAGCCTGTCATCGTGAAAGCCAAATTTTTCAGCAGAAGAGCTGAAGAGAAGATAAAGGGTGTTGGAGGCGCCTGTGTCCTGGTGGCCTGAGGCCCCTCTGGGAAAGTTAATTAAATGTTAACGTTTTCCAAGTGAAAAAAAAAAAGAAATACAAATCAAAACAACTTTGAGATACAATCTTACACTTGTAAGAATGGCTAAGATTAAAAACATAGATGATAGGCTATGCTGGAGAGGATGCAGAGCATGGATAACACTCCTCCATTGTTGGTGGGAGTGTAAACTTGTCCAAAACTCTGGAATGCAGTATGGTGGTTCCTCAGAAAACTGGGAATCAATCTCCCCAAGAATCCAGCAACACCACTATTGGGCATATACCCCAAAGGCATACATTCACACTCCAAAAACATTAGCTCAACTATGTTCATAGCAGCATTATTCATTATAACAAGAACCTATAAACAACCTAGATGCCCCTTAACTGAAGAATGGATTAATAAAGTATGGTACATCTACACAATGGAATACTACACAGCAGTAAGAAAAATGATATACTAAAATTTGCATAAAAATGAATGGATTTAGAGAATATGTTCCTGAGCAAAGTCTCACAAACCCAGAAGGATAAGCAGGAGATGTACTTACTCATTAGTGGACCTTAGCAAAAGTATTCTTATGTCATTGAAAGAGGGGATATCTTTAGCATGAATGTCTTGGATCTTCAGCTCTCCTTACAATGTTACTATTTGGAACCAGTATCCATCTGCATTTGATCTCCTAAAATTCCACTGAGTTTGCTACTGTGCCATCCACTTCTAAGCATTAAATACGATGAATAAATGAGGAAAAAAAGAAGTTAAGTGAAAGAAACTTTAAAAAGGCACAGAATTCTGGTCCAAACTCCCAATCCAGTCAAAGAGAGTGAGGAGGGATTATATAAGCAAAGGAGTCAAGATCATGATGGGGAAATCCACAGAGACAGCTGAGCTACTGGGAGCTCATTGGCTCTGGACTGACAGCTGGAAACCTGCATGGAACTGAACTAGGCATTCTGAATGTGGATGGCACTTTGTGGCTTGGGCAAATTGTGGGGCCTCTGGCAGTGGAACCAGGATTTATTTCTAGTGTGTGAATTGACTTTTTGGAGCCCATTCTTATAGAAGGAAACCTTGCTCAGCCTTCATATGGTGGATGGGTTTAGTCCTGCCTCAACTTGATATGCAGATTATATTGACTCCTTCTGGGAGTCCTGACCCTCTCTGAGAAGTGGATGAGGAGTAGGGTGGGGAGAAGAAGGGGGGTAGTAGGAGGAGGGGAGGGAAAGGGAACTGTGGTTGGTATGTAAAATGAAAAAAAAACCTTTTAAATAAAAAATAAAACTATATATATAAATATATAAAACAGAAGATATTAACACAGCATCTAAGTCAGGAGACTGCTGAGGCAAAATACTGCATAAATATCTACACACTTTCAAATAATTTTCTTTCCAGTGATGACTTTCAGTAACTGCCTAAGTTAAAACACCTTATTGGAACAAACATGAGACCTCAAAACTCTTTTCTGGGTTTATGATCTGAATTGTAATTCCTGTAAGCTGACCATATTTTTTTCATGTAGAATTTCCATGCCTTCTATGTTTTGAGATAGACACAGAGTGGTTAGCTAATACTGTCCTAACTCTCTAGTACACCACTTTCACCTTACTTAGCCTGACAAAATCTTATATTTCAAATCTTTTCTATTTTTCTCTACCATAACAGACATCCCCTAAAGTGACAGTGTAATCTGTAATTTCACATAGCCCATAGATATAAGTAGTCTCTAGCTTTGCAGAGATCTTATAGTAAGCTTATGTACATTTTTATTATTCTCTTCCTGAATTATGCATTCCTTGAGGGTAGACAGCATGCTTCATTGTGCTCCCTAGATAGTAGATATCCACTGTAAACCTTTGTAAAGTGAACAAATAATGGCTAGAGTTATTTGCAAGAGGGTGGAGATTCCAATTTTCACATTGTATTTGGTGAGTCTGTAAGTTTGTTTGTATTGAACATTAAATTAAGACACAAAACAATCCTAGAAAATCTTTAATGATCATACGCCCCTAACACTGGAAAGCTGCAAATTACTGTTATTTCTCTTTTCTTCCACCCTTTTAGATGGATGTAACAACAGTTCATTTTCAGGTTCCCTATAAACATTAAAGCCTGCCAGAAACGAGAAACTGCTTATAGATCTTAAGAAAGATCAATTCATAAACATCATTAACAGCAAAGATCAGACCTTTATAGTCATTACACTGTGACTCAGTCAGTAAAAACAGTGTGCAAGCCAGAGTCCAATTTGTGGGCACTGATCAGGTTATAGGCCAAACTGTCCTAATGAATAGAGAGCATGTCTGCTTAAATTCTAACTCTAACATGATGGCCCCATACAATGAAAGGATCAATAAATGCTTACTGATGATAAGATACCCATGTGACATTTGAAGCTGTTTGATTTTAAAATAAAAATGTAAAATAGTTCTAGAATCTAACATTAAAACATGTTCAGTAAAACCATCTTTACTTTAATAAATAAGAGCCCAGAGGAAGTAATAGGTTTTTTTTCTTTTTTCAATATCTTTAAATGTCTATACCTTGCTTTCTAATGCCATATTAAATGCATTGAAAACACTTTATTGTGTAGGAAAGCCTGGAAGGCTGTAACAAATGATGGACACGTCCTCATTCTTAGGCATTGCCTATAGCTAGAGACTTGCATAGTTTTATTGTTATGATGGTATTGATTGTTAAGTCAACAGAAAGCTATCACAAGGGATTGCAAATCTCTATACCAATACTCTGTTCTGTAACATTAAAATGTCATTACTGAATCACCAACTTTTTCCCCTGCTGTAATATTATTCTCTGTTGATTGCCTGCCTGAGCTCAAATTTGAAACTGTCACCCTCAGACTTGCAAAAGTGATTCAACTTCACTTATAAGGAAAGTAAAATTAAATATTCATTCACGGGCTGCATTTCAAGTTCAAACTGTCTGAAACTCCTTAAGGCAAAATGTGTTTAAGTTGAAACACATTTTTTTTCTTCATTTTTATGCAGCAAAACACGAGAATGAGGAGTATCTTGGGTGAAAAAAAGATCACAAAATTTTATTTTGAACTTCACATTGGGTGGGGCATTGGCTTGCTTGCATTTGGTCCCTCTTCAAACATTCCTAGCTAACTCCATTTTGTTCTAATGCCAAGAAACAGGTTTGCATATGTATGCAATTGGCATTTATTGTTTTATTGCTCTGTGTATATGTCATGTTCTAGCATTAATCAAATTGCAAAAGCACACAAGTTTTCAACAAAATGACACTTGTGTTTATTCTGTTATAGGATAGAAGATTCCTTACTGACAATGTGATGGACTAAATGAGATAAATCTTCCCCTGCCTTGTACCGCATATGCGACCCTTGTATACAAGTTATTTAACTTTTTTGCTTCTGCCTTTTCCTGAGATTATTGTAAGGATGAAAATAAGTATTATGTATAGGATTTTATCTGCAACAAGGGTTGGTTCAAGTTGGTATGTCCTATTAATTCTATTTAACAAAAGTAATTAAAAATCCAATATCCTAGAAATTGAGAGCAGCTGGTAAGTTCAAAAGTTATAATATTAGAGAGATGGAGAAATATTTCTTTGTGTGTGTGTGTCCATTATATTTAATTAACATTTTTTATTGATTTTACATACTAACTAGAGTTTCCCCTTCATCCTCTCCTCCCATTCCCTTCCCCACCTTCTATCTACTGCCCCATTCACTCCTCATCAGCCTCAATTTTGAAAGGGGCAGGCCTCCCATAGGATCAACCAAAGTATGACAAATCCAGTTCAGGAAGGACTGAGCTCCTCTCCCTCCATCAGTGCTGGGTTTCCTAATGAACATGAAACCCCTTTTCTAAATGCCAGAATTAGGGAGTTAGAAGGAAGTGTCTGCTGCACAAAGTTGCTAAAGCATTGTATATCACTAAATTCTATATTTCCAAACTATTAACTTTATATTATATAAGGATCACCTCAAACTATGAATATGAGAAATAGCTCAATGGAGAAAACAACTGGATGCCAAGTCCATGACTAGAATTCAATTCCCAGGACATACATGGTAGGGGAGAGAACTGACTTCCACAAGTTGTGCTCTGACATGTGTGTGCACATGCATGCACACACACATATTTACATGCATATCTTTAATAAAAATATGTAATCTAATGTAATTATTCATGTGTTGATAGTCAAGTAACAGGTGTAGTGCAATTCAGGGCTGGGCTGGCAAAACTTGGAGGCGTGTCTCTGGAGTACCAGAAGCCTAAATGGGGCGTGGCCAAACCCCATTGTGACACCTGGTCTCTGACCTCCTTCCTGTTTGTTCCTACATTCTCTGAGAGTAGCCCAGCAGCAAAGGATGGGACAGTTCTTAACTCCAAGAACTGTCTTAGGGTTCAATTTGTATCATGAGTGTTCATATAGCCCTTAATATATATTAATCCTTTATATGATATATTGTTTGTAAATATTCTGCGATAAACAGGTATCCATTTCTTCCTTTTGCACTGATGAGTGCCAGTCACAGAATTTAAAAAAAAAAAAAAAAAAAAAAAAAGCTAGACAGTTCCTATTGACAGCTAGTCAACTTTTCTCAACTACTCTGTCTGTCTTTAGTTGGAGCCTTAACAAAATTGCCCCAAACAAATAAACTGACTCAGAACCATCCATCATGTTAAGCTAAAGGGTATCACTGTATTTATTACTACTCTCTTAAACAGTGTGGTAAGACAGTAACCGATGTATAAACATTCAACAAAAATACATTTCTGTTTGCAATAAAGAATCTGGAAGATCCTTTTTTCTGTGAGAAACTTGTTAGGAAATTAATAGAATACAACTGCTATCAAGAATGAGACAATGTCTCATCACCTTAGTTGGTAGCCTTAAAACTTCATCATCTTTCTGTGCAAACTCAGGACCATGAGGAAAATGTATTGGAATGCTAGGTGGAATGAATAAAATAGAGAATATAATATGCTTTAAATTATGATTGTTATGTAATAAGCACCTATCAATGTATCCAAATAAATGACATTTATAGCATATTGGGTAGAGAAATACATTCTACATGGCAACAAACAGTGTTGTGATTGTCAAATATCTGCCAGCCATACTCCAGTGTGGCTAAACTTCATGAAATTTTCTTACCTCCTCTTACCTAGAAGAATCATTCTGGAAAACCTAAAATTAGGAATTAGTTATCTGCTTTTTCCAAATGTGCACACATATTTATTTTACTCCTGGAATAACCTAGAAACCATCTCTGAAATGTAAACATTAATGTAAATAGCAGCCCTACTTATGATCAGCTTGTAGAGGAGTGCCAGGGAGCCAAAATAAATGACCCAGTTAAAGAAAGTAGATGAAAGTATTGGAATAACTGAATAACAGTGGATGTTAATCACATCATTGGTCATCTTCCTTCTATCTACAGCCTGAGATCCCTTTCACTGGTGTACTGTAATCACCCCCCCAATAACCCTCTCACATTTTGTTTCTTTAACAAATTCTCCACACTAGTGCAATTATAGTCAACCACCAATTGTGCCTGCCTAATTTTTCCCAGGACAATCTCTTCTTTGGCTATTCACATGAGTACTTTAAGATCATTTCTAAGATTTCATTTCATATGACATTTTACACACACACACACACACACACACACACACACACAATCCAAGAATATACTAGACTTAGGAGCCATTTTTTATAAATACAGAACATGGTTATATTGTGGATTAAAATTCAATTTTATAATTGTGCATTTGTTAACAAGGAGCAATAAAATGCATTTCCAAACATATAGATACATTTTGTCTGAATTTAAGCTTTCAAGCATTTTGATGTCCTCTCTATTCTTCCTGAGAATGGTATACCAGACAGTTATTGATCCCACAGTGCCCTGGACCAGAGCAGACTAAAAGGTGAGTATACTACACCACCTAGGCCAACTAGCGATGTTTGTTTCAAAGCCAGGGACATAGCCCGAGCTCCCCAACCACCCCCTGCCCTTGACATAAACCAAAGAAAGCTGTGAGACCCCCCCCCCAGTAATTCCCAGAGACACACAGCAGAAGGGACATCCCACAGCCAAACCCTGCCCTGAATGCAAATTGCTGCTTCTCACATTGACATCTGGAGATCCCACAGTTCTGATCCAGAGCAGACTAAGAGAGCTGACTAAGACAGCTACAGCTGTCTAAAAGTGAACTAAGAGCCAACTAAGAGCTGACTAAAAGCAAACCCTGAAGCAGCTGAAGACACACAACTCCCACAACTGACTAAGAGCCTACTAAGAGCTGACTTAAGAGTGAACCAAGGAAGCAATGGGTAGATGTCAGTGCAAAAATACATAGACCAATATAAAGAACAATAAGGCACCACCAGATGAAGCTGATGGTTCTACAGACATAGACCTGAGCATAGCAATGAAGAGAAAACAGAATGAAACAACCTTAAAAACAATGTTATGAAGATTATAGAAGCCTTAAAGAAGATATAAAAAATTGTCCTTAAAGAAATAGAAGAAAATACAAACAAAAATTGAAAGAGATTAACAAATCCCTGAAAGAAATTAAAGAAAACTAATAGGTGAAAGAAACATTCCAAAAATTAAAAGTTGAAATAGAAGGAATAATGAAGGCAAAAAATAAGACAAAGCTGGAAATAGAAAACCTGAAGAAACAAAGTGGAGCTCCAGAGGAAAGCATAACCAACAGAAGACCCAAATGGCTTTAATAGATACAAACAAAAGCTTCCAACCAAACACAAAGAAATATACATATTTCTCAACACCTCATGGGACTTTCTCTAGAATTGACTGCATACTCAGTCATAAAGCAAATATCAATAGATACCAAGAAAGGGGAATACCATTTGTATCATATTAGACCACTATGGTCTAAAGTAAGAGTTCAACAACAAAAAAATCACTGAAAGCCTACAAATTCTGGGAAACTGAACATATCTTTATTGAACCACCTCTAGGTCAAGAAAGAAATCAAATACTTCCTAAATTCAATGAAAATAATCCATAACATACCCAAACTTGTGGGACACAAATGAAAGCAGTGTTAAGAGAAAAATTCATAGCAATGGATGCCTATATGAAAAACCAAGAGAAATCTCACACAAGAGACCTAACAAGCACAGCTGAAGGCTTTAGAAGCAAGCTTATCTAGGAGTAGATGGCAGGAAATAATCAAACTTAGGGCTGAAATAAAGAGAATAATAAAAGAATCAATGAATTAAAGAGTTGGTTCTTTGAGAAAGTCAATGAGATAGATTAAGCCCTTATCCAAACAAACCAAAAGGCAGAGAGAGAGAGAGAGAGAGAGAGAGAGAGAGAGAGAGAGAGAGAGAGAGAGAGAGAATAAAAAAAAATCAGAAAAGGAAAAGGGAACATAACAACAGACCCCCAGGAAATCTAGAGAATTATCAAGTCATCCTTTGAAAATCTATACTTGGACCCAGCAATACCACTTCTGGGTATATACCCTAAAGATGCACATTTTCACTCCAAAGGCATTAGCTCAACTATGTTCATAGCAGCATTATTCATAATAGCAAGAACCTGGAAACAACCTAGATGCCCCTCAACTGAAGAATGGACTAACAAACTGTGGTACAACTACACAATGGAGTACTACTCAGCAGTAAGAAAAAATGATATCCTAAAATTTGCAGGCAAATGGATGGATTTGGAGAATATCTTCCTGAGCGAGGTATCACAAACCCAGAAGGATAAGCAGGGGATGTACTCACTCATTAGTGGACCCAAAACAAAACAAAACAAAACAAAACAAAACAAAACAAAACAAAACAAAACAAAACAAAACAAAACAAAACAAAACAAAACAAAGCAAAGCATGCCCAAGCTGCAAACCACAACCATGGAACAGCTTGGGATCAGAAATACCTTGGTCTGCCTCCTTGGATCCCACCACCGCTAGAGGAACACCTGACTCAGTTTGATGTTGGAGGGAGAAAAGTAGATTTGCCAGGAGTGGGGGCTGAACTAACCAATATTGGGACCTTGGGACTTTGGGATGGGGAGAGGTGGAGATGAAAGAATGACTTGATCTGGTGGGAGGGGGAAGGGAACTTGATTAAGGATATACAGGGATAGAAAATATGACTTCTTTATTCATAATAAAAAATAAAGAAAGAAAAAAAGAAAATAAGCAGAAAAAAAAGAAAATCTAGACTCCACTAAAACAGAAAATTTAGAAGAAATGGACAGGTATCTGACCCAAACAGACTTATAGCCCCAAAGAAAATTGAAGCTGTTATTCAAAATCTCCCCCACAAAAAAGAACCCAGGACAAGATGATTTCACTACAGAATTCTACCAGACATTCAAAGAAGAACTAATACCAATACTCCTCAAACTGTTTCATACAGTAAAAACTGAAGGAATATTGCCAAACTCTTTTTATTAGGCCACAATCACCCTGATACCCAAGCCATTCAAAGATGCAACAAAGAAAGGGAATTACAGTTTATCTTCCCCATGAACATTGATGCAAAAATACTCAATAAAATCCTGGCAAACCAAATACAACAACATATTTAAAAAGTCATCCACCACAATCAAGTAGGCTTATCCCAGAGATGCAGGGATGGTTAGACATACAGAAAAAACTGTGAATGTCATTCATCACATAAACAAACTGAAAGAAAAAAACCACAAGATCATCTCCTTAAGTGCCATAAAAAAATTCAAAAAAAATTAATGAATAAAATATTTATGTATATATTCACATATGTGTTTACATATGTGTCTTCTCATCATAGTTAAAAATGTTTTTATTGTCTTATTAAAGTTCTATTTCTCATGCTATATTGACCAGAATAAGTCTAGTTAGTCCATAGTGACATAAGCTATTTGTCATAGAGCAATTCCTAGAAAAGTAGTTTATAGCCCATGAAGATGTTCAGTAGCACTAAAATGGGACTGTAACAGGTAGCAACCAAGGAGAGGTGGGGACAATTCATTAGAGAAGGAGATGGTTGAGTGAGAGGAGCAACAAAGAGTGAGAAAAAAATAGATGGATATCTTGATAGAGGAAGCCAATGTGGAGTTGGAAAGGGACTGGGTTCTAGGGAAACCCCCAAAGAACCCACAGGATGTCCCTAGATAGGTTTCCAACCAATAATGGTGGGGATGCCTAAGCAGGACTTTCCCTATAATCAAATGAATAACCACCCTAAGTGTCATCACAGAACCTACACCCAACAATGAATAAAAGTGGAGGCAGAGATCCATGGATGGTCACTGGGCCAAGCTCCCCTTACAGCTGGTGAGTGGAGGAGAAGAGTCTGTAAGAACAAGCAGATAGGGAGTATGAGGAGTTCCACAGAGATGGCTGCATGGAGTTCTGGAGAGCACACTGAATTAAGAACAGTCCCGGGGGAATTGCAGGACAAATAGCTAGGCCCTCCAAGGGTAGGCAACTGTCAATTAGCATGGGCAGTATGTAGAGACTCAAGTGTAGAGCCTCGAGGAATGGGATCAGATTGCGCTTCTGTAAATGGGCTGCCATCTTGGAGCCCATTCCCTGCAGAGGAGTGCCTAACCTAGCCTTGATACTGGGCTGAGATAATTGGACCTGCCTGGAATGGATGCACCATGCTGAGCTGGATGTGCCATGCTGAGCTTGCCCACCTTGGGACTTCCTGGCCTTTGGCAGGAGGTGATGGGGCATGGGGTGGGGGAAGGCTGAAGGCAGACTAGGAGGAAATGGGAACAGGGAAGGATGGCTGAGCAGGGGGATACATGGAAAAAAAGACTTTCTTTAAATACATACATATATACATACATACCAGAGATCTGAGTTTTGTAAACAACAGTCTCTGGATGAGGTGCAATCTACAGTGTACAGTCTGGGCATCAAACCCAGGAACATAGCAAAGCCTGAGGTAATGAGAGATGGTCTTTTCTCTGAGTTTGCATCTCAGAGACACCTGTTTCTTAATGCCTGCCTGCTATCTCCTAATGACCCTGTCTACCCACAGGCAGGAAGTGTCATCATCTGACCTCTCTCTAGCTTTTCAGAGTATTCTAGAATCTGTAATTGAGCTGTTTGTAGCTCTGAGCTGTTGAGAGTACTTGCATAACAAGATACAGGGTTTGGTTCTATCACTGAAGAAAAAAAAAAATCTGGTTCTCTGGCCCTTTCCTTGTCTGTCTTGCAATTTTATCTTTCTCCTTATGAACTGCGTCCTCCTGGGAAATGTGGGACATTTTATTATTCCTCTGTGTATCCGCAGCCCCTGGTAGAACTTGGATAGGAATTGGTTTTACTAACACTTGAAAGCTTTACTGAGAAAGGGGCTCAGCGTCTATCTTCGCCCTGTCGTCCTCTGGGTGATCTGGCTGCATAGCAAATGGTCAGCTGGTGAAGGAGTGGCAGTGTGCAGGTGCTACTAGTTCTTTCCACAGATAAAACATTCCTTAGTCTGAGCCCATGACTTTTCTCTTGTGGAGATCCAGGAGCAGCAGGCCACACCCTCCACTTCCCCACCTCCCCCCAGCATGCCTTGCGGCTGCTCCCCGCCCCAGTAGGCTGCTCCTTGCGGGCCAATCAGTGAGCGCATGTGCAAAAGAGACTAAAAGTCATCTGGTGGCCAGATCCATGCAAGATGGCTGCGGCGCATCGGAGCGTGAAGGTAGGCTGCTCTTTGCCTCTAATATTTCTTTTTACCTAGGCTAGAGCTGCGGGGCAGGAACTAGAGAAGGGAGATCGGTGCCTGGAGAAAAGGGTCCTGCTTACGGGGACCTTGTTTGGTGGAGGTTGGGCTCAGTAGATGAACATCAACGTTCAGCTGCATATGTGTGTGAGGGATCAGCACAGAAACATGCCTGGGATGCGCCCCCCCCCCATCCTGCCTCCACTCCCTGCAGTCTCAGCGGTGAGGAAGCACATGTAGGTCACTGTCTCTCTCCAACCCCACTTCTTGGCAGAATTCAGAAATTGGCAAGTGAAAGGGTTGGGGATGGTTTGAACACTAGCAGTTCACCTTGTACGTTTACAGGGCCTGGTTGCAATAATAACTGGAGGAGCCTCGGGCCTTGGCCTGGCTACGGCTGAAAGACTGATTGGACAAGGGGCCACTGCTGTGCTTCTGGACCTACCTAGCTCGGACGGTGAAGCCCAAGCCAAGAAGTTAGGAGAGAGCTGCATGTTTGCCCCAGGAAATGTGACCTCTGAGAAGGATGTAAAAGCAGCTTTGACTCTAACAAAAGAAAAGTTTGGCCGTGTAGATGTGGCTGTCAACTGTGCAGGTATCGCAGTGGCCATTAAGACATACAACCAAAATAAGAACCAGGCCCATACCTTGGAGGACTTCCAGCGTGTTCTCAACGTGAATCTCTTAGGCACTTTCAATGTAATCCGGCTGGTTGCTGGTGAGATGAGCCAAAATGAACCAGACCAGGGAGGTCAACGTGGAGTTATCATTAACACTGCCAGTGTGGCTGCCTTTGAGGGCCAGGTATGTGGATGGGGGCAAAATTTTTATCTGAATGACATGTATGTTCTCTCCCATCTATGATCTTCACTCTCTTTCCAGGTCGGGCAAGCTGCATATTCTGCATCCAAGGGGGGCATAGTGGGCATGACACTGCCCATTGCTCGAGATCTGGCTCCCATAGGCATCCGTGTGGTGACAATTGCTCCAGGTTTGTTTGCCACTCCACTTCTTACCAGCCTTCCAGAGAAAGTGCGCAACTTTTTGGCCAACCAAGTGCCCTTCCCCAGCCGACTAGGTGACCCTGCTGAATATGCTCATATGGTACAGACTGTAATTGAGAATGCATTCTTGAATGGAGAGGTTATCCGGCTGGATGGGGCCATTCGAATGCAGCCTTAAAGGGTGAAGGCAGAAAAAACACTAGCTTTTTTTTTTCAGCTTGAAGAAACCTAAAAGCCATTTTGTAACTCTGTTCCAGTCACCCTCTGTGCCTAATAAATTCTCAAACTTAAAAATAAAAAGTGCTCTCAAGGCATCTATGGAGTTTATAATGTATGCAGCCAAACCTCACTGCTAAATCATGAGCTACAAATAAGGGCTATCATTATTGAATTTTCAAAAGTATTTATTACTCATGCTTAATTTGTTTAAAGTTTAGCGTTTCAGAGCATCTCATTTTTTAATAAAATCAACTACCTACTACAAAAATGTGATGTTTTTTAATTTGACAACCGAGTTGTCTTAAATTGCATATTTTGATTTGACTTTTTTTTATATAGTTACTATGCTTGATTTTTAAAATTTTTTTACACTTGATTTTTTTTCCTTCTTTATTTTGTATTTAACAAAAAAACAGTAACATGAATTTAAAATGAGGAAAAGTTAACAATAACTATTACACTTGATTTTTTTAAAGTGATAAAACAGGAAAGGCTGGACCTCTTAAATGATGCTAACTTTTTTTTTACATGTTTCACTCTTAAAGTTGATTCACTGTGAACAGTCTGATAAACTCTAAAACCATGACATTTCTTGTGGCAATGCTTCTTTTGCTCATTTTAAAAGCTTCAAAATTCTTAAATATCCAAGATAAATGCTGTCATGAGGCTTGAAAGTATGGTGAAGTTTGATTTTCTACACCACTTCAGCAATAGTAGCCAGAAATAATCTAGCATTTAATATGTCATGTTAAAACTTTGAAGAAACTATGAAGCACAAAATAATAAGAATATATTCCTTTGTACAGAAATGGAAATTTCTGTATCTGACTTTCATTTTTGCTCTTATTGGTCTTTTCCCCCTTTTGTGTAACATCATATTAATTTCATTAGTGCTAAATTCTTATAACACATATGTTAAATTTTCACTCCTGCACTTTCCAGCCTGCCTGCCATAAGGCATGTTAATTAACCTCCGTCAGTATTAATTGTTTCATTTTTGAAGTGCTGAAAATATCATACATGTTCTCTAATATTGATGTGAGAATTCCATTGTGAGATAATGAAGAATTTACAGTGTTTAACATGTCATAAGTGCTCAAATGATGATGATGTATGGTGATGTAATAGTAGTGAGCTAATAAGTCAACAGGTCATCATAACTATCAGCTTTTCTGAAAGAAAATGCATTGGTGTGGATTTTTTGTCATGATAATAGATTATAACTTTAAATAATCCTCATTTATTAGCTTTAACTTAATATATCTTATATTTAGATATTGATTTCTTCCTGCCTTCTTTCATAGTGAACCATTACAGAAATATGCAAAGCAAATAACTTATCCAACAATACATAAAAATGTACAAGTATGTTAAAATGGCATATGTACATTAAGAATGAACAATTATAGATATTAATGATGCATATGTATTATTAATTATAAATTATAATCTACTGTTGATTTTTAATGCATTTTATATAAATTTTCTCTTAATTAAGGAGTTGGAATAAAATAATAAAAATAAATGACATCATATTTTGATAGTTATAGGGAAGCATTTCAAAGCAAGACAGTGAAATATTCATGATGAGGATCTTACTAGCAAAGTCTATGCCCACCAACTTTGTAAGTTGATTTAATTGACGTTTTAAAAGACTCTTAGAGATTTACACCTGTATATTCATTAGACAACAGAAAAAAGAAGAAAAATGGGTATTTTTACAGTGATGGAAAATTTCCTAATATTTAATATATATAGGTATAGACACTTGAAAGAGACACATTTATATGTAAGTTATCAAAGCAAGACAGACAATTTTCTATTATAAATACTAGAAAAATATCTTACCTGAAGTACAGCTTCTTAATTACTATTCTACTGTTGAAAGGTACACTATGACCAGAACATTTCATATATATATGTATATATATGTATATATATGCATATATATATATATATACATCATTTAATTTGTGCCTTGCTAACAGTTTCAGAGGTTTAGTTCATAATCATTTTAATGGGAAGCATGACAGCCAGGAGGGAGGCATAGTCCTGGAAGGAGGCTGAGAGCCACATTTTGGTAAAAACAGAGAGAGAAAGAAAATCTGAGACTGTTTGCCTTCTGTAAAATTATAGCCCAATCCCAGTGACATTCTTCCTCCAACAAAGGCACATCTACTGCAACAAGGCCCTACCTCCCAATCCTTCTAATCCATTTTAAATAGTGCCACCCCCTCCTGATTAAGGATAGTATGAACTTATGGGAACATTGTTATTCAAACCACTGAAATGCTAAATACATCCCTTTCTTGAATCCTACTATTAAATACTTCAGTAGCAAGTGAAAACCCTCATAGAAATTATGTCATAAGATATGTAATCTTCTTTAAAATTGAAAATCTATTTTCAAGCATGTAAACAGCCTCCTGTTATATGGTGTCAAAGCTATTTTAATGTTTTTCTTTTTTTTCTTTCAAACAACCTGCTCCTAACTATTGTCAGGTTTTACATAATTTCCTCTGGCAGCAGTATTTTATGCCCTTGCTCTGTATGGAAGACAAAAGTAGACGAAAAATACAGGCCCATCAATCAAAAACAACACAGTCAGCACCAAGTCCAATAATGAAAACCATGATTTCATAAATCATCTTCTACGGTTAGGGTCATCTTTAAAGGGAAAAAAAATCTTATCAGGTACAGCTGAATATTCTCACAGTCTTTCATTCTTCAGTGTTTAATGAAAACAATATAACAGCTGTCAGAATATAAATGTGTAACCTTTCTTAGCTTCAAAAAAAGTGCCCAGATTGTGCCCTGACAATGCCCTTGAAATATAATGAAGTCAGGATATTTTTTCCACAAAAGTCCACCCATGCCTCTCTTTTAACAGTTGGGCAAAGAAATAAGTCTTTTCCCCTTTTACTATTTTTTCTTTAGATATGTATGTCTAATTTAGTCTTTTGGAGATTAAATTTAAAACGCAGATTCTGAAAGCTATTTCCCAGCAGAAACTAGCACTAAATGAAAACAGAGGTTGGATGTGGCATTTTTTGTTTTAGCTGAATCAACAGCTCTTCTGCTCTGTGACCCAGAGTGTCCCTCCATATATTAGGCAGTAAAATAAGTATCTTGGAACCACTGGGGGGACTCAGAACAAATAGAGATTTATCTCTTTAAAAATATTGGCTTCATATATGCAAAGCTGATTAAACTAGTTGGAGTAGAAAACAGATTGATCAAAGTGTGCACAGTAGTGGATACTCCTCTTTCCCAAACTGATCACACTATGACTTTCCTCTCGGGCATATCTAGGATCTTAATATAATCCAGTAAAACTTGTTACTTCTTAATTTAAACTATCTGTGTATTTTGGAACAGTATCCTTTTTCCAAATACTAAGTCTTTTCCTAAGACTTAGTTTGTATAATATAAAATTGATTTAAGTATGGGAATGAGACATTGGTAAGGCTATGATTAAGCATGGTGTTTTCCAGGAGAATAAATCAAGTGAACTGAGTAAATCAGATGAGTAGAGAGATGGAGTGCATGTAGAAAGAAGGATGACATGCAAAATGGGTTTCTGTACATTGCAGGTATTTTAGGCAACACTTCATTTATTAATATAATCAAATTATTTTGTATAATCTTAAAATCCAATATCAAAGGAGTCTCTCCTTTGATTTTTCATCTATAGCAGCCATATGGATGCCTTTGCCTTAGTGAAGCTTTCATTTTCTTATTTAGTACACATTCTACTTACTTCAAGTCAGAAGAGGTTGCTGTTTACAAGCATTTTGAATTCTTAACAATTTTCTGCCTGCAACATAATGTAAAAGCAATGAACAGCTACACAACATCGTTCACACATTCAACTATATGTGATTATCTGGTCCACTGGCCTACTGTAGTGTATTTCTGAAATGAATTGAAGATAAACCCATAATAGTCTATTTCATACAGGCACATTTGTCTCAGTTTAAATTCAGGGCCCAAATATCTACTTATTTCCATTCTCCTTTGGGCATGGTGTTTTCATCATCATAAAACCACATTAGTTCCTTGATTACACCTGGAATTCTGCAAATGCTGTGAGAGCAATACCAATCTCATGCCTGGCTCCTCATTTGAAAATAATAGCACAGTTGCTGAATTCCAAACAGAACTGTTGAAAGTTCTGTCTAGATCCTATGTTCTGTCTTGTTTGGTGACTAAAGTCATATTTGTATGTTACTTAGCAACTCATATGGACCTGTTTTTTTATATACAGATGCACAGATGATATTTGAATAAGATATAAATTTTATTTGACATTTGAGCATATTACATCTTAATACTATATCAATTTGTTAGAGATTATATGTTTAATAGATATACTTCAAAAAATATACCTAATTAAAATTGTTCCAATTAAATGAATTTAAGATAATCTAATTTTAAAATAAATTTTCTAAATGGATAAAAGATAACATGGTTAAATTTAAAAATAAAAAGTATTATTTTTGAAATGTGTAAATATGTAAAAAATCATAAAGAAAATACTTTCTGTGTAATGTCTTAATATTTTCACATAAACTCAAAAGCTGGGTGCAAATAGTGTAAAAGTTAAGATTTTCTGAGTCCAGATAAATAATGCGTAGATACTTTATTTGTTGAACAAACTCAGAGACTTTAAGAAACAAGAAACATAACAAATAAAATATAAAAAGTAAATATTTCCAAAGAATATATGGTGTGTAAAAGCATTATGCATACATATATGTAAGCATTACAAACTATTTTTTATATTCATAAAAATCAATTTAGAAATATTCTTCTAATGGAAATCAACTAGAAGATAGGTGAAGTTTTTCTGACAAAACTGTGTCAGGGTAAAACATACTATTGAATTACTATTACATAAGACTATATATTACATAGCACATAGGAAACAATTCAGATGGGAAAGAACTGAAGAATTCATTGTGATCTCTTTATTTAAACATTAAAATCAGTACAGCTTTAAAAACTGAATAGTTTCAATGAATAAATTTAAAGGTGTACTTACTACATTTTTACATTTTATCTGTCCCTCACTACTCTGTTACTTATTCTTACCACTCTCCCTGTATATGAGTCACATTTTATCAATGAAAGACAGGATCAGATTTATCTTTTTATCAAAATTTTCAATATTCATATCTTAATAAGACGTTATATGATTTGTGTTAAGTGCCATTTGATTTCCAGAACCTGGGGAGCCAGCCTCAACCAGATCTAGCCCATGCATTTTTATTTATCATTTTTGTCTGCTTTTGTAGCTACTACCGAAATATAATATGTCTTGAAAGATCCAGAAAAAAATGAACCATGCAGATCTCTAAAAAACGGTATTGTCAACCTATTTATATTGATGACTGTGGTATAAATTATAACTTTATTGGATATTTCTACCAGGCTTTAACTTAGAAATGCCCACTTGGCAGCTAAATTAATGTTGAAGAGTAATGTTAATTTTTTAAATTATATTTTGAGTTCAACAACAAAGTTCATCTCACTGCTTAAGGGATCTATTGATATGCATATTTGAAATCACTGAAAATCAAGAAATTAAATACTCTCAGAATGAAGTTAGAAATAGCTCATTCTCAGGAAAAAAATAGTTTTCTAAAACTGACAAAGGCTATGAAATCACATTTTTAGAAAGTACTACAAACTACAATGGTGATTAATAGGGTATTGTAAGTTGTATGGAATATCATGAGTACAATAACAAAACATATTAAAGAAATATGAAATGCCTTGAAAAAAAAACAAAAAACAAAACAAAAAAAAAAAAGAAATAGCTCATTCTTTGCTATGTATTGGAAATAGATTGAATTTAAACTGAATTTACATAATGCTATAAAACTACTTTTCCACTTTTTCTGGTTTTATATTTGAAGACATGGATTCATAATATGTCACAGCTGATGTGAACTTGGTATGTAGTCTAGGCTTTCTTCAAACTTGTGATGCTTTGATGTAACAGTGTTAGGATTACTAGTATGTCATATTCTCCCAACAGCAATGCACATTTTTATTTGCATACATAAGCAAATATTAAATGTCCACAATATAAAAGAGTCACATGTCCTATCAGGCATATACGTTCAAGTAGTAGTTACATTGTCACCTCAAACTTTACCTGAAGTCTTTATGACATATGCATTTAGGGAAAGGATGAATCTATTTTTAGTTTCATGTGTGAGTACATATGATAAATTTAGAGATGTATTATACACCCATTTTTGGACTTTTGTAGTGTTGGTTAAAAGGACTAAAAAATATATTGATGAGCAAATATTTTTAGAACATATTTATAACTTTGAAGACAAAGAGGACCAAAATACTAACCTGTTTATTAAAAGTTGAGCACACAGCTTTATGAAATACTGTAATTCTAAAAATGGTGCAAAGATAATTAAGAAAACACAGTTGTTAGGTAAAACTGAATCAAGAGTGGAATCCTGCTCTATGATCCAGATATAAACTATTCCCAGATTTTAGAAGAAAAGATCAGTTTAGAGTTATAAATTATGTCTGATGTTGGACCCAGGCACAGGTCATGTATAATGTACATGGCAATGCTGTTGGCATATACAAATTTTTTAACAAACATTGTTTACCTCTGTTCTTAGTGCTTTGGTGTGTTATTATGAAAAGTAAAGTTATGCTAATCTACTTAGCCATGTGCAAGGGTTAAACCAGTTAATGAATATATTATACTGCAATATATAAAGCACTAATATTGCCTGCAGTGTTTAAGATTACATACAAGGAATACTTTAAGCCATATGTACACGGGCATATATACCATTAATTGTCTCTTCTAAATGGCCTGTGAATATGGATAAAGCTTTGGGAAAGTCAAACTGACATCAAGAAAGAAGGATTTAGAAGACGTCTATTAATAATTGCAATGCATAACCTAATTAGAAGTGTGTTGTTGGGTGAAACACTTAGAATTCTGATTCGCATTTCCATATTTAAAAAATAAATGAGTCAATTCAGAAGATACCTAAGGCCTTTTAGAACCTACATTTTTATGTCTGAGTCCTCCTGATATGTGAATATCATACTTCCTGACCTTCTCAAAACACCAGGAAAGAGAGAACACAAGCCAGTTCACTTCTCTGTTATAAATCCAATAAGGTTAAAAAACCTTACAATTCACATGTCTTGACCTAATAATATTGCCAATTATATAAATATTGTTTTCTGGTTGTGCATACTGAAGCAGTTTTAGGTCATTAAAAAATACTATGCTTAGCCATGGTAACAGACTCTATTATCTCAGAGCATTTCTCTTTAATTGGACCAATGATTGCCAGTCATGTCACAATGATCTACAAATCTAAATTTCACTGACAGAGGATACTAAATAAAACATTTTTAATTGTGTTTAATTTTTGTTTGTATATGAGTATTTTGCCTGCATATGTGTCTACATATCACACGTTTGCCTAGTACCAAGTACAAGATGGCAATAGATATTCTGGAACTGGAGTTCCAGTTGATTGTGAGCTACCATGTCATTGATGGGAACTGAATCGTGGTTCTCAAAAAGAGCTGCCAGTGCTCCTAAACACTGAGCCACTTCTCCAATCCCAAATGAAACATTTTGGAGGGATATGTATTTCCCATTATTCAGTCCTTTGATGCCAAAATAGACATAAAAGCATGTTTATAACAAAAAAGAAAGAAAAGACAAAGTAGGAAAGATATGTGCATAGCTGAAGGGTCATGAGCACAATGAGTGTGTTTCAGAGATCTTCGTGCTGGTATTTGTGTTCTTTTGTACTCCAGATAATGTTATTTAATTTTAGCATCATTTTCCTTTAACTTTGTACAACAATATTAACTATGTAGCAAACATGGTATTGACAATAAACTTAAATTTGCATTCAATGAGCATGCAGTTACCTTTTCATAGTAGCATTCACTGTGGACATTAAAATTGTCCTGAGTACCTTAGGTTTTATTCTTGTGTTAATAGAGCAAATCACTGATCTTAATTTGAATAAAATGGGTGTTTTCATAGTAACATTTGAGAGACATTATTATGTAGGAATTTCAGACACTTTGTTCCACTGTATTTTTCTACAGTAATCAATATATAAACTTGTATATTCAAATCTATTTGAAAGCCTGTAATGCAAAGTGGGCTCATTTGAAATAGATACATGTGTTGCAGTACAATATAAATGATCTTTGTGTACTTATTTGTTTAGCTGATGTTTTCTGATAGAAAATTCTTCAACCCTTGTGTACATGTAGGATGTATTCATAACTCTGAACTTTTATTTACTGTCCAGGGTTAATAAAGTCCTACAGCAAAAGCACTATGAACCATAAGGGAACATTTCCTTCACAGTAATTGAACTATGATGGCTTGTACTTTGGTGCCCTATGTCTTAATTCATAACCAATTTTAACAGGGCATGTTTCCATGACACCAGGAAACCCTGTCTTCCAGGGTAGAAGAGAATGAAATGTTTCATGATTGATGACACTATCTAAATACTGGCACAAGCTGGCAAGCTCTTTTGAAGGAGGCGTGTTTGACTGCATTCTGCCCAACACAACAGCTCATTAAGCAATATTTCCCCATTAATGTTTAGTATTAAACAGTGAATGAAAGACTAAATATCATACGGAAAAACAAATTGAAAACAGCACAGTAGGGTTTGGGGTAAGCAGCCAACAGCCTCCCCTTCATTTGGAAGACAGCTTGCATACCTTTTCCAAAGATTAATGAGCAATCAGTTCTAAATTAAACCAAGACCTGCATTTAAGTCTTTTTTTCCCTCTGTTGAAGGCATTGCTCTGAGTTACACTAACTGAGATAAAATACAGTATTAGCCTTTCCATGTGTTCTGTAATGTGGTTAGAAACATGAAAGATTGTTTCTGAAACATTTCCTTCACATTTTTTTTTTATCATTTATTTTCTTGCACAATTTGAAAGGAAATGGGCCATGATGAGGTCGGCAGTTTCTGCCACATGATGCAGAATCATGCTCTCTGTCAGTCACTCAAAAAAACAGTCACCTCTTTGAAGATAGAATAAGAAAACTACTTTTATGAGCATCACAGATTCTATTAGAGGTTGCTAAATCAGAATTTCAATTTTATACAAACTGTCAAAAGAAGCACCTTTCTGGTAGGGCATAGATACTGTTATAGGAAGTGAAAATGTGGTTGAGACCATTGTTGTACAGAGGCTTCAGGACACTGACAACACAACTGATGTGTAGCACATACAGAAACATTTTATACTCAGGCAGGCATGGTTTTACACTTCACATGATCAAATCCTCACAATGTGAAATTGTTCCTCAGGGAAGTTAGCTGTGGTGGGACCTGGCTTATGAAAAAATAAGAAAGAATGCATCAACTGTTCTAACCATGAAATTATAATTCTTCGAGCCAATTCATCTGTTACCCAGCAACATTTTCTCATCCCACTATGGACTTCCTGATTATAGAGTATAGATAAATGTAAACATCTATTTATGTAATAAAGAATAAACTGATAAGTTGCAACTAAACAAAATAAGCAAATTATTGAGGTATATTAAGTGCACAAATTTATATTACTATTTTTGTGCAAGGGTTTCCATATATGCAGATACATTTTCTCATGTTATTTGGGGCAAGTATTGCCACATTTTTTTCTAGAATTAATTTCATATTGTCCATTAAACTTTGAGTTTAAAACATTATTATAAACTTTTGCTGATTATGCAAAATATTGTGTTTCTATATATTTGTCACAGCTTAACATTTTTTAGGCATTTTAATCAAATTTTGTCATGAACTTTTCCAAAGCTGAAAAGAAGCTTATACCAAGATATACAAAAAAGGTTATTTTTTTTTTTCAGAAAATGTCTCAGACCTTTAGTGATGTAGACTGCATAGTTACATAGTCATGTGGAAAGATAGCAACAAGAGATGAGTAAAATTTCAAACCAAATGTTATACTTTTATTGTTAAGGAGTTACATTAAATACAAAATTGACCAAATAGGTGAGCTATTACAATTGTTTAAAAGATTTACATAACCAATTATATTGCTAAAAGGTGAAGTTAGTCTCCCAATAAGAATCCACCACATAAAAATTTCCTGGACTTACGAAATAATCTAATTTGGCTGTGAAATCCTTGTATAATTAAATTAGAGATCTGGAGATGAAATCCTTGTGCTTTGCATCAACGATGCATACCACAGACAAGTATAGAGGCCAAAAGGGCTTGCACATACAAATAAGCTATAGAGAAACCAGGAAAGTTAAACACTCAGCTTACCTCTTCAATGGAATAAGAGGCAAAGCTGTTCTTCCTGTAATGCTGACAATGATGTAGTCTGATGAGAGAAGCTATGCTGTAACTCCTAAAATTCATAATTTACTTATTTAAGACATTTTACCCTGAACCTTGTGCCTTGTTTATAGACTGTAAACTCTACTCTGATGAGTGATGCCACTTGTACTTTACAACAGCCTAAGTGACATCAAATGTCGTCTTAGGGCCAGGCCAACCCTGACACCAAGAGACATTGTGTTTACCTCAGTCAAATTTCCTAGATCTTAAATCCTGGACATTTTCTCTAAGTCAGCACTAGTCATTCATGTGAAAGATCCAGTTTTATTTTGAAAGGAATCTCATTGTAAACATGCCTTAAATTGTTGTGTACTTATGACCGAGTTAATTGTTATCTGAAAATATTTTTTTTCAAAAATTGTGCTATGTTTAAATATGGCAAAAGTGAAATGATCTGGGCCAGACTCCAGAAGTCATGGTCCTGCACTGGTTACACGTGGTCTTGTTAAGGTTCACTCTTGTCTCTTTGTGGGTTGTTTTTCCCTGTGTGCTGTAAAACCTGCAGGGGAATCAGCACATAGACATAGAGAAAAGGAAGAGGAACAAAGAACTGTGATGGTGGAGGCAGAAGGCAGAGTACCTATGGCAAATCAAAGAACTTGTACTGTGCCCAGACACTTAAAGAGATAAAAGATCCCCTAAATGCCCAGGAGGGATTGAATCACTGTAAGCATCTTGTTCTCAATTTCTTGTCCCCGGAAGTAGTAATCCTTTCACCAGAAGATAAAAATGGAGAGGAAGTGCAAGATCGGTCTTGAAATAATAATTTATTATTATTGTTGTTGTTGATTTTGTTAATTACCATCACCAAATTCATGACTATTCTGTTTTGGTTAGTGGCAAACAGCATAGCAAAGAATGGTCATAGTGCTTGGTTTGGGTATTAGATTCCTGAAATCGAAGGGACTGTGATCATGCAGTCCGTCTTCAAATTGGTATTCAATCAAAATGAGGTAAGTCAGACTCTAAGCAATTTGTTGGAAAAAGTATCCTTACAATTTACCTCATTCTTTCATTTGCCTTTTCTGTACTATCACCTTTTTGTGAAAATGCTCCATTGCTCCATTGTTATTCCTCTTCTCCATCTTCATCATCAGCATTGTGAGAATTTACAATCATATGGCACTTATATTCTGCTACCATAATGTATAAAACATACTCATTTTGTACTCAGGGTAATCCTGCAAAATAGGCACTATTGTTCCGACTTTGATATAGATAAGCAACTGAGAAACTTGTCCAAAGAAAGGAACATGGTAAGAGAAAAATGAACTGATGATAGATTTGCAGGAAATCTGTGAGTCATTTAGTGTAGCAGCATCCCAGGCATTCTCTAAACTAAGATGGAAATGATCATATCATATACATATGAGCTATATAATAAGCAGCGCAATTCCGCAGAATAATTCACACACTGAATGCTGAATAGGGATGACAGAGGCAGCGAGGAGACCAAAAGAATGGCGAGAAAAGAAAAGTAGCAGTGCTTCTAAAGTATAATACATTTCCCCTATAATTTAGAAAATATTTGGTATAGTGAGGGGATCTGTGGAATCACTCTCTGAAACACAATTTTTTATGGACATGGATTAATGCAAGCATACACACAAAAATATCTTTTATTAAATATATATTTATGTATGTGTGTGTACATGCTATTGCCATTTTTATGTGCATCATGTATATGCCAATGCTAAAAGTAGTGATAAGGGGGCATAGAAAATCCTGGAATTAAGTTTCAGGCAGTTGGAAGCCTTTACTTGAGTGCTAGGAAACCATATTTCAGCTGCAAATGAAATAAGCATTCTTACATACTGAGCTATCACTCCAAGCCAAATTTACTATTTTTTATATAAATTATTTGAAGGATATTTAAGCTTAAAATAATGAACCTAACAGAATGTTTTGATAATTTTGAAGTTGGGAGCATATTCTGATACAAGTCGAGCCTCAATCAGCCAAACTTCCATTACTATTCATTGCCATGTGAATAAGGTCAGCATAACTCGGTGTAGAGTCATGATGCTCATAAAAATTGTTACTAAGTAAAAAAGCAAAAAACTAAAATTAATAAAAATAAGATATTCTGTGTGATAAATCTTTAATGTTTTAATAATCATGTAAATTAGTTACTGGTTTATTTGTATTACAATTCCATGTATATCAAGTATATCATGGTGTAAATGATTTTTGGCTTTGTTTGGGTTAGAGGTTAGACTTGTCTGTGGCAGCTTTTATTTTTTAAAAAATGATTTAGAAGTTTATATTAATTTTATGTTGTTTGATTTATGTTTTAGGCATAGTTAGTTTTTTATTTTAATTAATTTTTATTAATTTATTTGGCCATGTGGCCTTGGCCTAATGGCCCGTGTATGGGGTACCATCTGTTGTAAATAATTTTTGGCTTTGTTTGGGCCAAAGATTAGACTTGTCTGTGATGGCTTTTATTCTTTAAAAAATGACTTACAAGTTTATATTAATTTTATGTTGTTTTTGTTTATGTTTCAGGCATATTCCTAATTTTTTATTTGAATTTAATTTATTTTTATTAATTTATTTGGCCATGTTGCTGTGGCCCAATAGTCCATATTTGTATTTTTATGTGTTGGGTTTTTTTGGTGGCCGGCTGGAGACTGATTTTGTTTTCTTTTTATTTTTTTTTAATCTTTTATTTATCCTTATAGAGTTTTATACAGACCAAAACAGCTCTTTATTTACAGAACTGCATACAGAGAACAGTCTCACCACCATTTTAGACTTTCTTCATTACAATTCATTTAATGTCTGTCACAAGAGATGGCACTTCTTTTTGAAAACAGTGCTTCAGAATATTTTACTTAATTCTAGAACAACAACCAAGATCCTTGTATTCAAAAACGTTTAACAAACAAAAGACAAAATTTAATAATGGGATTATTTAACAACTTTTTTTTCCTTCTTTATTTTGTATTTATCAAAAAAAACTAAAAATAATTTAAAATGCGGAATAGTTAACAATAACTATACAGAGGATAAGAATCATAAGCATGGCTTATCAAGGGTAGAAATACAAATAAGATTGCTACACATATATTTTCTTTGTGTTCACCTTTCCCTCTGAATTTTTTTGTTCCATCCCTGTATATCCTTATTCAAGGTCTCTTCCCCCTCCCACCACATCTGGTCATTTTTCTTCTCTGCAACTCCCCATCCCCTCCCTTGGCAGGGAGCAGACAGTCCTATGGTCCCACTGACCCAATAATGCTTGGATCAGTCTTCACTCCTGGCCAAATCCAGTTTTGTCCCCCCTCCCTCAAGAGTGAGTCAGG